>OW203985.1:33628985-33716170 GCA_934047225.1 Ypsolopha sequella
GATCTGGACACAGCTCATGGAAATCTGCGACGACCTGTGTTCAAGATAGCCAGGCTGCCGTTGGATTCAGCTCAAGAGGAGCCGCAGCCCCGGCCCCCCCAGGATGTTCACGCTACGCTACGTTACCAGCGTGACGTTCGAACATGACATGTGCATGACTAATATCGCGGCGCTGCGCTGGCGCCACCTGGCGACACAATGGACTCGCGTGCTGCCAACCCGCGGTTCACTCACTCTTTTTCGCCGCAACCGTCGACCGAACAATACATGTGTGCACACATTCGCGACGCTACAACCAATCTCGCGTATTTACCGTGTCTTGTGAACATATCAGTGCTGTGTATTACTCCAAGACATTCTGCATATCCCTGTCATCATCAGCCCGACAAGGAATACACCACGCGGCACAGTTTCAGCGCATACGTCGGCTCGCCAACATTCCAACCAGGTCAGTGCACCCACAATTCTCCCGTGTCAATTCATCCATTTTCCCTTTATCATCAGCTCTGCAGTTCTGTAATCCCGCGATTACATCCGGCTCGAAGGACCAGCCTATAGCCTTCGGCACGATATTTGATTTTACATTGATTGGACTTTTCGAAAGTTTACATACTTCACCCACGAATCAGGTCAACTCAGTTCACATTGTCGGTCCTCACACTGATCCTCTAATGGGCTGGTATGCTTGTAGGTTTGGGGTTCCTCGGATTCCCAAAACCTCTCAAGACTTTTGTGAATGTCATGAGTGGAATGCTCTGAGTCCGTGTGAGAGCCGACAATGTGAACTGAGTTGACCTGATTCGTGGGTGAAGTATGTAAACTTTCGAAAGGTCCAATCAATGTAAAATCAAATATCGTGCCGAAGGCTATAGGCTTGCCAGGGCCGAGCGAAACCTTGGTTCCGTCTAACACTTGACCAAGAACGTCAGATCCTAGTATTAGATCAACCGGAGCTGGTGTGTGATATTCTCGATCAGCAAGAGGAATCGGCGGGTGACCTGTTAACTGAGCGAGATCTGGAACCTTTTCCAACGGTAGGTACCCAGTTACGTTCTTCAATATATGGGCTGTGGCCGTGATCATAGGTGTGTCACGGTGAGTAGGGTGGCATACAATTGTGATTGATGCCTTTGAGTCTTGTGTGTGTGCTGATTTCCAACTCCTGCGATTTTTAGAGATGTATGTTTTAATGGCAAATTTAAAATTGTGGCCATGCGCTGAGAACAAAGAGTCAGCATACTTCCACAGTCTAACAAGGCTCGTGCTGAGTGAAATTGACCATTTACGTCTGCTATTTTAAGTGAGACGGTTGGCAACAAAATTGGCGTGTTGGTGACGTTCACTACACGTTGTGCGGAGTTACAGTAATTTTCTGTTGGAGTTGAAGTCATTGAGTGACAATGAGCTGAGTGTGTATGTGATGAGTGAATGTGTGATGAGTGTGCTGAGTGTGCTGAGTGCTGATCGTCCTCGCCTTCATAGTGCTCTGTTATTGTAGGTAGTCACTGTTGACTACCTACCCGAGACCTACTTGGCGATCGCGATTGAGTGGGCGAGTTGGGATGGGACGTATATGCTTGTGTAGCATGTGCCGAATGGTATTGAGGCTCATGCGCTGAGCGCTGTCTGGGCTGCTCACGTAGAGACGGAGGCAGCAAATGAGCAGATGATCGTGTCGGAGACATGGCCCCATGGCGATGCAGTGAAGTGTGGTGGTCAGACCGCCCACACTCCTTGCATGTACGTGTAGACCTGCACTCGTTCTCATAATGAGGACCCAAACAGCGTCGGCACCGGTTGCGTGCGTTCACAAAGTCCCACCGACCTTGAACCGGTTGGTTATTAAATCCTGGGCATGCGATGAGTTTGTGTCCCCTATTCCTGCAGTATGGGCATGGCATACCACCAGTAGGGGAAGAAGGTTGAGCCGAATAATCCTGTCGGCGAGTGGGTGATGGGGATGATTGGGCCGAGTAAACTAGCTGACGAGCGGATGATGAGGACGGTTGGGCCGAGTAGGTTAGGGCGTCACCGAATGCCAAGAACGGCCTATGGGGAGCAGGTTGAGGAGAGCGATATTCTTGCCGGCTCCTAAGCGGAGCTATGGGACGGAATTCTCGAGTAGCCGTATAAGGCTGACGGGAACCTCGAGTGGGCTGAAGCAGCTTATTGAGCTGAGCGAGCCTTTCTGACGGGCCGAGCCGTGCTGAAGAAGGAGCCTCCTGTGACGCAAGGGACGAAGACTCATTCTCTTTGCAGCGTGCGTGCTCTTCCAAGAACTCAATGAGGTTAGCCAGAGTGGGCAGAGTTGGCTGAGATCCGTGCTTCCGTTCGAAGAGAGTACGGAGCTCACCTTGGAGTTTTCGTACCACTATAGATACGAAGACATAATCTGACTCCTTCATGGGCAGATCTAAATTTAAAAGAGCGCTTTGCGCTGATATGAGCGGTGTTAAAAATAAAGCGCGGACATTTGAACGAGCGTCAATTTGTGGGAGTCCTAGAATTATATCCACAAATCGATCTATGAGAACACGACGGTTCTCATAGCGCCTGGTGAGAATTTCCATTGCCACGGCATAATTTTCATTAGTGGGCTGAAGGTGAGACACCATGCTGAGTGCTTCACCTGTAAGAGAGCCGAGCAGATAATGATGCTTGACGGCATCAGAAACAGTAGCCATTTCTCCAATGAGGCTCCGGAAGATGGCTATGAAAGAAGGCCAATCTTCTATTTTGGACGAAAATTTGGGCATTGAGATTTTGGGCAAGACCGTCGACGATAGGCTTGAGGTACTTGGGCTGGATGGAGAGGCTGTGACGGGAAGCGCTGATGCCACACTCAACCGCTGGGATGCTACTACGACCTCCTCATAGTCATTTATCGCCGTCTGATAACTCATCGTATAAGCGGCCTCAGTATCTTTGAGCAGATCCTCGTCCTCAAGAATGTCGTAATACACATCCTCCAGTTTCTTCCGGTACGCCTCTAGTCTAAGATACCGTCCCGTAAAATCTTCGACACAGTACTTAGTTCTGTCGCCCGCTACGACAGCTACGCCTATCTCCTTCAAGTTGGCAATAGCCTTAACTGCTTCGCGAAATATGGCCGCTTGCTTCTTTGAAGGCATTTTAGTGTTGAAAATGAGTTATTAAAACTTGAGCGTTACTAACTCTAACGTGCGGATAACTTGTAACTTGCGCGGGCCGAAGTAACAAAAACTATGTTCAAACGGAACACGGAAAATAAACACGACAGAGAAAAAAAAAAAAATAAAAATTTTTTTTTTAAAAAACAACCTGTATATTAGCTGATAAACCAACGTGGAACACCCTATATGTGTACCATAAACAATAAAAGGCAGACAATAACAGGATAAAACTGTTCGGAAAACTTTTACCGTAACACAAGATTACCGCAACATAAAATATCAAAAAGGGTTGATGACCTTGTTCACTCCTATGTTATTATGCTATTCTATTTATATAATAAAATACCTATCTACTGCCTCGAACTCATAAACAACAAAGAATGCGTTTACCTAGCCGAAATCGGATCTAAATGAGCGGACAATCCAATGATGCAGATCAAGCTTTGGTAACGTAATAATACGTAAACGTAAACGTTCGTTACGTAATAACTTATGTATACGTGGGTTTTACGTATGTGCGTAACTTACGTAAATGCACGAAATAAAGCAAATTTATACTCGCACCAAAAAAAAATATCTCGCAAAATACGTGGGAAAACTATCTTTGACAGTGGGGAAATGCAATGCAATTATGCAACCATCACTACCTATTGATATGTTAAAAATAATAAAATCATTAAAAAACACTAGCAGTGTTGGGCACGACAACATCTGTACCACAGTCGTTAAAGCAGTAGCTGAGCACATTTCATTCCCGCTCAGTCACATAATGAATACATGTATCAGCACAGGAACATATCCGGAACAGCTTAAAACTACAATCGTTATACCTGTGCACAAAAAAGATGATAAGGAAGAGTTGGAGTTTTATAGACCCATTGCACTCATTCCAGTAACATCCAAAATTTTTGAAAAATATTTATGTCAAAATTTATATTCGTATCTTGATAAATATGGAATATTAGTTAAAGAACAAAAAGGTTTTCGTAAAAATAAAACAATTGATATGGCTATCTATGAACTTGTAAAAAAAGCATTGGTTGGCATGGATCTTAAAAAACCAATATGTGCAATTTACATGGATATGACCAAGGCTTTTGACTTTGTTGACCACGATATACTGTTAACCAAACTTAATGCATATGGTATAAGAGGTAACATTGCGAGTTTAATACAGTCATACTTAAGCAACCGAAAGCAATATGTGGAAATAACACAAGTGTGCGTTGCAAGCAAAACTGAGACTAAATATCGCTCTAACTTAAGGGAAAAAAATTGTGGTGTACCACAGGGAAGTGTTTTGGGGCCGCTGTTGTTTTTATTGTATATCAATGACATGCCAAAAAACGTTAGTTACCCAATGGTACTTTTTGCCGACGACAGCACTGTTGTCATTGAACGTGATACCGCTAAAAACTATGAAGATGAGATAAATGAAACTTTGCATACAATAATTGAATGGCTTAGCAAGAATAAACTTGTCATTAATCTTAAAAAAACGAAAATTATGCACTTTTACCAAAAAATATCACCCCCACACCTTAATATAGACTATCATGGCACTATTATTGAGACAGTAGACACCACTAAGTTCCTTGGTATAGTTGTTGATAATGGTTTGAAGTGGAAACCCCAGATTGAAAATGTTTGTAAAAGGTTAAATAAATCTGCATATGCCTTGTATAAATTATCAAAAGTTGTTAACCTTCAGACCTTGACGACAGCATATCACGGATATGCTGCTTCAGTTCTTCGCTATGGATTAATCTTTTGGGGCAATTCCACAGATGTAAATTTGGTCTTTAAGGCTCAAAAGAAGTGTATCAGGGCTATATGTGGTTTACAATCTAGAGATACATGTAAGCCTCATTTTAAGGAGCTAAAGATTCTTACGCTACCATGTATGTATATTTACGAAGCTTCATTATTTGTGAAAACAAACCCTGAACTATTTAAGAAAATTTCTCAGGTAAACGATAAGCAGCTACGAAATAGAAATAGACTTTACATTGAAAAGAGCAACACAACCCTAATACATAATAGCATAGTACGCATGGGACCTAAAATCTATAACAACTTGCCTCATGAAATAAAAAACCTGGACTTGATACATTTTAAATACAAACTTTGGACATACCTTATTGAAAAATGCTATTATACTATTTCTGAGTTTCTTGACAAATGTTAAATGAAATTATTAATTTCCATAAGGCTTTTTATTATCCTATAACTGCGACATTTTATGAGTTTATTAAGTATTATGTTAAATTGATTTGAATTATTATATTGTCTAATTTATTGTTTTATTGACATGAATGTTAATTATGATGTTATTCTAAATGCATCTATATAAAAACTGTTTTATTATTGTGTATTATTGTTTTATGAAATTTTGTACGCCTCTGAGGCAAAACATAGAGCACATTAAATATTGTTGTCATCTACGCATGTATACCTATGTTTCACAAATAAATTATTTGATTGATTGATTGATTGATTGAAATTACCCACTCCGCGGGTAAAAATTGGGTAAATTGGGTCGGGTCGGGTAAAGTTTGGTATAATAAAGAAATATAGTGGACTGTAACTTAAACAATTGGGCTGAATGTATGGGCCGGTTCTATACCGATGGAATGTTCCAGGCGGCGGTTCTAATTACCTACCCGCAATAGGTATTCGAGACCACAAAATATTTTTTGCCGGGAAAGGGGGCAAAATATTTAACCGAGTGAAAATGGACTGTAAATCGACGGGGGCTGGTTCAAACAAAGTTACGGGCCGGCGGGGGGGAGGCGGGGGGTGATATAAACCAAAAATTTTCTTGTATTGAAAATGGACTGTAGTAAATCGACGGGGGCTGGTTCTAACGGTTCGAAGGGCCAAAATGTAATCGCGGGATTATAGAACTGCAGAGCTGATGATAAAGGGAAAATGGATGAATTGACACGGGAGAATTGTGGGTGCACTGACCTGGTTGGAATGTTGGCGAGCCGACGTATGCGCTGAAACTGTGCCGCGTGGTGTATTCCTTGTCGGGCTGATGATGACAGGGATATGCAGAATGTCTTGGAGTAATACACAGCACTGATATGTTCACAAGACACGGTAAATACGCGAGATTGGTTGTAGCGTCGCGAATGTGTGCACACACGTATCGTTCGGTCGACGGTTGCGGCGAAACAGAGTGAGTGAACCGCGGGTTGGCAGCACGCGAGTCCATTGTGTCGCCAGGTGGCGCCAGCGCAGCGCCGCGATATTAGTCATGCACATGTCATGTTCGAACGTCACGCTGGTAACGTAGCGTAGCGTGAACAGATGGCATAGAGCAACCGGTTTACTTACACAGATTGATAAACATGTCATAGAACAACCGGTTTACTTACACAGATTGATAAACATGTCATAGAACAACCGGTTTACTTACACAGATTGATAAAGATGTCATAGAACAACCGGTTTACTTACACAGATTGATAAAGATGTCATAGAACAACTGGTTTACTTACACAGATTGATAAAGATGTCATAGAACAATCGGTTTACTTACACAGATTAATAAAGATGTCATAAAACAACCGGTTTACTTACACAGATTGATAAAGATGTCATAGAACAACCGGTTTTCTTTGCATCTAGGTCACTGAACTCTGCTTAAAAGCAACATAGCCAAATTCAAAAAGAGGCTAATGTGATAATATTTGGTGTTTACAAATATCACCAACAGCAGAGCAGACCCGTTTAATTGAGAACTGATTATAAACCTTTAATTTCAATTTTTCATCGAGAAAAAGGTATCCCGGAAGTGTCAGCTAACAGACTTCAGCGATATGCATTTGTTGTTGTCTGCCTATAATTATACTATCGAGTATTTATGTGTGTAGTGCAGACAACTGTGCTGGTTAGCTTAGTCACTCCAGCCAATGATATTCCAGCCCTAGATGTCTTACTCCATATAATATAGACAGTTGTAAATCATGGCCCAAATTTGTGGTTACATCTATACATCGAAACAAAACAACAATAACATAAGAGCCAAGTAAGGATTTTTCGTAAATAGACCTTGTCCGCTCTTGCATAAGATTTGTTTTCCACGATCGATGTAAGCAGAAATTCTATTTTGCTTCCGTAGCTCACAAAAAGTCGTAAAACCATATCGACCAGCCAGCGAATATAGAGCTCAGTGATTATTATTTTTATATCTTTTACCTTTATGCATTAAGGTAGAAAACGGATTGCATCATATTGTCGATTTACGACGTATTATTGTTGAAACAGCAAAGTTAGTTTTAGGACTATAAAAGGAATGGAGTCACGCATCGTTTATTTTATCCACTGATGACGATGATGACGGAACAAAGAAGATGTAATTTATTATTTATATTCAAGGTATGTACTACATACAAACGGTGCGCGGTGGCACAAGGTTTTCGGCTAAGGACCTCTTTTCTGAGGCCCGTGACTGCGTCTTTGACGTCAGAGAGAGCCATTTCAATGTTGAGGTTAGGCGGTTCACATCTCTTCCACCGCCTTATCTATGGCCCTCACGTCCGAGCCCACCCTTTCGAGGTTCCCCAGCACGGGTTCCATGATTTGTCTCATGCCCGCGTCGCTGACCGCCGCCTCCAGCTGCACCTGGCAGAGCGGTCTCTGCTGAAGGTAGTCGACCGCTGCCTTCACCTTCTCCAGGTTGTCGCTAATCGCGATGAGCTGGGGATCCGAGACCCCCGATTTCAGGGGGGACCTGCACTCTGGAGCACTGGCTTTAGCCCTCTCCTCGGACTCCACCAGTTGGCGCCGTAGCGAGTCTATTTGGCCCGATACGGCGGCGACCCTACCTGAAAGAGTTTCCAACTGTGGCCGGGGGGCCGCCATGTTTGCCAACTGGTGGACAACCTCCCTGATGGACTCTATGGCCTTGAGTGGGCCGTCCATCTCCAACCCAAGCCACAGCTTTTTGGCCTTCGCTTCTTCCAATGTGCTGGAGATGTCGGCCCTAGCCGCTCTGAGCTCGACAACATGTGTCGCTTGTAGCTCACTTAACGCCCTGGTGTGCGCGCGCTCCACCCGGACAAGCTCTACAGCGTTCCTGGAGCGCTTCTTTTCCAGGGCGTTTATATGTCGAGCTCTGGAGTCCGACAGGGAGAGGACTGTCTCGTACAGATGTTCGAGAGAGTCGAGGGCAACGGCTTTACACTCCCGCTTCATATTTCCTGCCGTGTCCAACGCCTCCTTACCCCGTTGGAGTAGCGAGTTGGCTTGTTTTGTTGCCAAATCCATTGCTATTCCCGGGGTTTTCCGATTAAGAGGTGGGAGAAGGCTGGGACGACTGTCACGGGAGCCCACCGATGAATCCAGGCACGACTCCTCGTCTGTTTCTAGAAGAGGTACGTGCTCGCCTAGATCCATCAGAGGGGACCGGGGACGCGGTCAGCCCCGCGCCGGGTGAAACCTTCGCATTTGATTTAAACAATTTCTTTTGAAGGGAATTTATCGTTTTTTTTTTTATATAATAATAATATCTTTATTGAAACAAACAATTACATATTTTTACATGATCTCTAGTCCCTACACTAGGATTACCTTTATGCTGTAGGTAACTAGCCTGTAACGCTCAGTACATTTTCTAAAAAGTTTAGTTCAATAAAATAGAATTTAGATAATTGAGATACATTTTAGAAATAGATTGTTCAGTAAAAATAAAAACAAAAACAAGACACTTATGAACACTTTCAAACTTATCTAAGAAACAACTTATTCTATTATATAATTGTGGTGTATGTGTGTGTGGTGGGTGTGTGAGGGTGTGTGATTATGTGTGATTGTCTGTAAGGTGTACGAAAGAGGATGTGCAGGTATGCGAGGGTTTGGATGTGAATTAACGGGAGATGTGTTAGTGACTAGCAGTTTAGGGGGAAGGATTAATTTATCTTAGTTTTAGTATATATTAATTAACTATTCGTGGATACAGAGGATGTCCTCAGTGTCATTGTAGCCTTCCTGGAGTAGCCATAAGGTTACTTGTTTTTTGCATGCAAATCTGGTAGCATTACTAATATTAAGACATTGGTTAATTTTATTGTATAAATACGGACCAAGGTAGGAGTAGCTTTTTTGTGCGAAATCTGTTCGTAGATGCGGAACACGCCAGGTGATGCGTCTTTGAGATCTTATTGTTGCATTTTGGCTATTATAAGCTGTTTTGTGGAACCTAAGAATAGTTGACAAGATAAAAAGCTGTCTGACTCGAAGAACTTTACACTCGTCGAATAAGACATCCGTATCTTTGCCCGTGCGAGGCTAGCTGCGGCCCCTGAGCCAACACTTGATCTTGAACCTGCCGACGTGGAGGCCCTGCCAGTATCAGACATGCTGCTGCTACTATGTTCGGATAGGTCAAGAGAAATAAAAACCTGAGTGCAAGGTGTACGAGGCATATCGAAAATTGTAAATGGGACGGACAATAACACTAAGTATTAACACAAAATATCACAAGAAAATATCACTATTGTATAAAATTGAAAGGGTAAAAATATCACAGATTAAATAATTGACTAAAAAATTTATAAGACAAGGGGTAAAAATATCACTGATTAAATTATTGAATAATTGACAAAAAAAAAATAATGAGACAAAAGTCGGAATTTAATAAATTAAAATAAAATTAAAACAAAATAATAACAATAATGCCAATCTGAATAAATTAAGTAAATGACTCAAAAGAGATTCAATAAAACTAAATTAATTCATAAATGTCAGTTAAAAATAAAAGTAAAAAAAAAGTGTAAAAATATAATTAATAATCTGTCACGGTGACTAAAGTCAAATAATAATGAAATGAAAAAATTTTGACAGTGACAATATATACATGAACAATGAGATTCAAAATAATTATAAAAATCCGCCAACAAAAAACAAGCATTTACAACAAAAAATCAGAAAAAAACACTAAAATATTTAATTAAAATTTCTTCCCGAGGGAGAAGCGAAATTTTAAAACCTGGTTTTTGTAGGTAGCAATTAGCTCTACCTGTGAGAATTTTTTCCAAAAATTTTTTCCCTCTCCAGGAATTTTGAAAAAAATTTGGGTAGGGTCGGGAATAATGCCAAAAGTTGTCTTGACCCTATGATCGCTTCGACCGATATGATTCGACCGAGTGGCTGGTGAATGTTAGAACTACGTCGTCCGCGAAAGCTTGCGCATGTACTCCTTCCTGTGCCAGTTTGGCCAACAGCGGATCGAGTATGATGTTCCAAAAAGTTGGTCCTCCGATGGATCCTTGGACGCAACCCTTTGTAGTATCCCTCTCGCTTGTTGCTCTGGCATAGTTGACCCCTATTTTCCGGTCTTGTAGATAGGAGCACACCATCGCGTATATGTTTTGCGGACACCTCCTTGTGGCTAGTTGGTGCTTCAAAGCCGGCCACCATGTTTTATCGAAGCCCCCCTCTATGTCCAGCGAGATCATGAGAACTATATTTTTACTTTCAAGTTCTGATCTCGCGTGCTTAAGGAGGTCATAGAGGACGTCCTCGGTCCCGCGTTGTGGCGTAAACCCATACTGGTTGTGGTTAAGCGTGGTTAACCAAGAGTTTCTCGACGATTTTCCCGATTACTGGCAGAAGTCCAATGGGTCTGTATGACTTGGGATGTGTGTAGTCATCTTTGCCCTGTTTCCCGAGGATGATTACGTGCGCCATTTTCCACTGAGCAGGGAAGTGTGCAAGCCCTAGGCATTTGTTAGCCAGAGCCATGAACACCTCCTAGTTGTTCGCCTTATTAGTCTGTATATCCCATCCCACATGCTCTCCTTTTCCTGCGTCGAGCAGAACTCTTTCCAGCTTTGGGTTTGGGCTTCACAAGCCTTTTTTTCGTAGTCCTGTTTGGCGGTGAGGTACTCTCCGACCACGTGTTCCCGTCTAGTGGGTGCAGCGTTACGGATCCTTCGCCTCCTTCGAGTAACCTCTCTTTTCAGGTCAGTGAGGTCTTTGGACCACCAGGGGGGTGCTACCTTGCCTTTGTAGGCGCCTAGTTTGGGAATTACTTTGTCGCATGCCTTTTGAATGGCGTTGGTGTATGTGACAAGCATTTCATCCAGTTCCTCGACGCTCGAGATGGAGTTGATGTTGTCCAGGGAGATGTTACTCTCGGCTAAGCCAGACTTGACATGGAGTTGGAATTCTCGCCAGTTTGCCTTCTTGACGTTAAACTTGCGAGTGGTAGTGGGTTCTAGAGCCACTAACTCTGTCCAGTCGCAAGGCGAAGGTAATGGCATTGTGGTCTGACGTTGACATACCACGGTCCACTCTCCAGTTTTCAATCCTGCCTAGCAGAGATTGACTACACGCAGTAACATCCACTATGCTGCTGTATAGTCTACCTCCCCTGTATGTCTCAAACGCGGGGGTTTCCCCCCTGTTGAGAACATGGAACTCCATCTCGTCGAGGAAGGCGCTGTATGCTATTCCTCTGGGGTCGTCGTGCTTGCTACCCCACCAGAGGCTCCACGCGTTTACGTCCTCGCCTATGAGAATGTTGCTGGTATTGAGCTTTTTGCTTTTTTGTTCAACACTCTGCAGGTTCACATTGATGTCTTGATCCCCCTCGAAGTACACCGATAGCACTGCCAGCTTGAGGCTCCCCGCCACCAGGGTCACCGCTGCCTCAGTCTCGGTCACCAACTGTGGGTCGTGATGTAGCATAGCAAATTTTATAAGGTGCGGTTATCTCAGCGTTTTCGCATCGTTATTAGCTTGTTGGGTGTGTTCATGCAAATTTGAGTTCATGTAGATTAAGTTCGTTCGCTTGGCTTGTGCGAGTTTCCGTTTCCGGTATCATTGCTCGCTCGGTGTTTTAGCTGTCCAGTCGTGTTGTTTTTTTTTGTTCTGACTGATGGAACATGGCGGTTTTGCCACAGCGTGGTTTTTTTTTATCTTCGAGCTTAAATTGGTGTGTATATTTTGCGTTAAATAGTTTCTGTAAAATTGTTTTTGTATTTCAGATGAATTATTAGAAAACTAAATGGTTGTTTAAAAAGAATTTTTCGGCTGGGAAGGAGGGTCATGGTACGTATTATTTTCTTAGTAATCGAGTCACCGGTTTTTTCTTTTTCTCGTTTCCGTGTAGTAGTTTGCAGCCACGTGGTTGAAACGCGGTCAAGCTGCCCGTTGTTTGCGAGGTTTGGACAGACGAAATCGCCGGGTTGGAGTTCACCAAAGGTCGGTCTGCGTGGCAGACTCTGGTTCGGAATGGTTGCGATTCACAAGTATGTGTCGTAGGTTTTATTATTAACCACAAAATTTAAAAGGTGACTTGGTCGGGATGTTTCCAGGACACTTACATATGTAAATTTTCAAAAACGAAGTGTTAATTCTCCTTTCTGTGTCCCTTTATAACCTAAAAATGATAAATTTTTATTGTCCGTAATTGTACCTGGTACAACTGCACTGTGTATCAGATGACTTTAGTTTAAAGTCATCTTATACAAATATTATAGACAAATATTATATTAGTAGAATTCACGGCTCCCCTGAGCTAGATTTTTTTGGTGTTTCTTTTTTCATGTTTACAAGTTTTCTTTCTTTTAAAGACTTTTGTATGAAGATTCACAAGGTTTATTGTAATTTGTGTTGATTATTTGGTTAAACAAGACTATATCTTAGTTGGAAGGAATCTACCTAAATTGTTACCTTTAGTTAAAGCGGAACCTAACACTAACCATTTTATAACCAAAAGGTTCTAGAAGTTTCTTCGTAGAATTTTAGTACCAATGTAGTATAATCATTTACAACAATAAACTAGTGAAATAATACTATTGTTTGATAAAGTTAAATACACCTAGTTGTAAAAGTACCTCGAAGTTTTTCTCAGAACCTTCTCCCCAACTATTAGGTTATAACTAGGTCACTTTTTAGCTTTATTTGTTGAGGCGATTATCCCGGACAAAATGTGAAGTTCGACATTTTAGAATTTCGAAGACGCTGCATCCTGTCGCTTTAGGAAATTGCAGCTCTGCATAAACATACGTTGATCCTTATTCTAAGACCCCTTGGAATTCGTTTTTACATAATTTATCATTTAAAGCTATAATAAGCTTCACGCGTTACTACAAAGTCATAAAAATAAGAAACTGTTTATCATCAGTTTCTCACCAAATACGGGCTAAAATGCAGAAGACATCACATATTCAGGTATGGTCCAAAGAAGTAAAGATACCTATGAGATTCTTTTTTATTCAATTTGTATTAGAAGGAAAAAGCTTGAAAATATTTAAAAGCGCCTGCAAAAAAAAAATACCAAAACAAGATCTAACGATTTTGATTATTGCTTTTAAAATTAATCAGGCGCTTAGAGTCAAACGACACGCTCCCGTCACGCAAAAATTAAAAAATTAAATGTCTTTATTTCGAGCAATGAAAAAAACACATAGAAAGTGGAAAGAAATTTTTGGCTAACATCAGGTGTTTTTGTGTTTTTGACGATTCCGATTTTGTATAATATTGTGAACTAGTGGTGTGTTGTGTATAGTAATGTGAATATTCCCTTTTGTTTTGTTTTGTTTTTGTGCAATAAGTGCAAGTGTAATGTATAGGTTAGGTTAGTTTGCTGTATCATTTATTAAATAAATTAACATTGTAGAAGACAATAATAAGTGGTAAATAATGGGTAATAAAAGAATAATATAGTACTACGGTTCTGGTAAAGCCAAGCGAGTTTACCAAAATAAAGGTTGACGACTCCTCGGTCTCAAGTAAGCACAGAACATAAAATATAATCTTTACGTCAATGATAAAATAGTATATGAATTCGAGGTAAAAGAAATACAAATTGTTAAGTAAATATTTTATATGTATATTATTAAAATATTATAGCTTTCATAGAAATTTAGGTGTCAGTAATGAATGACCATTCTGACAAAGAAAATATACATGTCTTACTGAGAGGACAAGATAATTTAAATCAAGAAAGGGTAATGAGGGAGTACCTAAGTATCTAGCTGCTGAATCTTCATTCAGTAAAATATAAATCAATGCTTGATAACAGAACTATTGAAACGTTAGAGGCTTTAATGATTATTTAGAATATTTTGTTTGTTTTTTAGCTTTCAAAGAAAATTGAGTGTCAGTAACGACCATCCTGACAAAGAAAACATAAATGTCATACTGAGTGGACAAGATAACGTTGTGCCGTTCAGGGTCAAGGTCATTGTACTGCCAGAAGGACAAGTCAAATTTTCATACAAAATACGTACTGCCAGCAGGACAACATATTGATTTTGTCAGGACGTTTCGCACAAAAAACCCATCCTTCCAGAAGAGCTACAAATAAATATCTAAATACGCTACAAATAAATTTAAATATCTGCCTAACTTTGCCCGTTCAATTAGTCTTACTAAACAACCAATCAACCCAAATTTTGGATTTATTTACGTATATTACATGTGTTATTTTACTCTAATTTGTCATTCTTTCGCTAAACTCATAAACTAAACATGAAAATCAGAGATGCGATTGTGTAAGAAAATAGTCATGAAATGTATTCATTTTATAGCTTAAAGCTTGTCATTTCACTTGTCAAACGGCCAATTCGAATTGTCTATGGTATTCATAGATACTTTACGATTTGTATTGTGATTTGAGACAATGAGTGAATGATCTGTTAAGATTGACAGATAATTCAAATTGTCTAAGATTTTTTAGTTCATCGCTAATGTCAAATGATTGCGGTGACTTGTGGTCTATGACAATCGTTTAACGGTAAGTGTTTTTGATTATTTTGGAATAAAATTAGCTAAAACAATATTTATTCTACCATTAAAATCAATAAATGATGTTCAATTAATTAAAATTGTGGTGCTTTTTAGTGAAAACCCTTGGCTTTGGCACTGAAGTAAGAATTGTTTTTTATATGAACACAGTTTCGGGTTATATTTTTGTAGGAAAGATATTATGAAAAGGTTTAGGGCAGTTCGGCCACAGAATAAAATATTTTTTCTTACTTTTTAGGGTTCCGTACCCAAAGGGTAACCAACGGGACCCTATTACTTAGACTCCGCTATCCATCCGTCTGTCCGTCTGTCTGTCCGTCTGTCAACAGGCTGTATCTCATGAACCGTGATAGTAAGACAGTTGAAATTTTCACAGATGATGTATTTCTGTTGCCGCTATAACAACAAATACTAAAAAACAGAATAAAATAAATATTTAAGGGGGCTCCCATAGAACAGACATGTTTTTTTGCCGTTTTTATATATAATGGTACGGAACCCTTCGTGCGCGAGTCCGATTCGCACTTGGCCGGTTTTTGTATTTTGGTTCGGTTGCTATCTCGTCATACTAATATAATAAATAAACATACTATAAAATAAAACACCGACCGATTCAAAAATATCTTGCAGTTGCAGTTGACTTGACACTTGAATTGATTCGTCTTACATCAGAAAAACCAGTATATTCTATAGTTACACAAAATATCAGAAGCATCAATAAAAATATAGATGACTTTGAAGTAAATCTAAGCATGTTCCAAGAAAATATAGACATTATTGTCTTAACGGAATGCCGCCTAAATCCAAACAAACCTATACCAAACAGACATAACTATCGTACCTATTACACTACAAATAAAGTGACACAAAATGATGGAGTCGTTGTTTATATAAACCAATCAATAGAGCATAAAGTTAAAGAAGTTTTGTTATCCGAAGCATCATGCCTAGAGGTCAGAGTCCCAAATTTAACTATTATATGTGTTTATAGGTCTCCATCAAATGCCAATATCACAAACTTTATTACCGCACTAGACTTATACCTCAACTCTGAACATTTAAAAAGCAATGTATTGATTTCTGGCGACTTAAACATAAATATTGTGAAAGGAAATAATGACAACCGTAGTGATAAGTATCTTAATATGTTAGCTAGCCATAGTCTGCTACCTGGTCATCTACTTAGTACCAGATTGAAAAGTTGCTTAGATCACGTCATCACTAATTTAGACCCAAACAATCTCTCGGCAGTAATAGCGGTACTTGAAACGACTGTAACAGACCACTCTATGATTCTCGTAAACATTTACATAAAAACACGCTTAAAACCCAAAAATAAAACAAAAACTGTAATCAACTATACTAATGCACTAGAATCACTAAGAAAAAATGACTTATCTGAACTAATGAAAATTAATGACCCAAATACTCTGACTGATAAACTGATTAAGCTCATCACGACATCACTAAATTCTAATACAAAAATATTAAAAATATCATGTAATAAACGAATTATAAAACCTTGGATTACGCCTGGTATTGTAAAATGCATTAAAAATAGAAACAGGTTACAAAAACAACTACAAAAAGATCAAAATAATGAAATTCTCAACATTACTTACCGAAGATACAGAAACTTTTGCAACAATCTGATCAAAAAATTAAAAATACAGTACGAGCGTGATCAATTAAATAAAAGTAAAAAGAATAATAAATTACTATGGAATACAATTAAAAACATTACTAATCTTAATAAAGTCAAAACAAATAATAATGAACTTCTAAACCTAAAAAAATCTCCTTTAAATTCTGCTGTAATGATTAACAAACATTTTAAAAATGTAGGAAAATCGCTCGCTGAACAAATCATTACTCCTGATCGAAACCAAATTTGTAATAAGTACCTTGCTTCACTTCCTTGTAAACAACAATCCATTGGCGTAATAGAACCAACGACAGGTGAAATAGAATCAATTTTGCTTAATCTTAAATCTGATTCAGCCAGTGGCTGGGATAATATTCCAACGAAATTTTTAAAACTGGCCAAAAATGAACTGGTTCCTATCATAAATTACCTAAGTATTATCTGTTTTAACCAAGGAATTTTCCCCCTAGCCCTTAAAAAATCCATTATTCATCCCGTGCATAAGGGTGGTGACAGAGACGATGTAGATAATTACAGGCCCATATCCGTTCTTCCAGCACTATCCAAAATACTTGAAAAAATTATTAATATAAGATTAGTGAGCTATTTAAAAAACTATAATATAATATCTGAATCACAGTTTGGATTTCAACAAGAAAAAAGTACGGAGGATGCAGTCCTCGAGTTAACTAAAAACATTACAAATTTTCTTGACAATAAAAAAAAAAACTCTTTGTATTTTTCTTGACCTCAAAAAAGCATTCGATACTGTCTCTGTCCCCATTCTTATACGGAAACTTGAGAAGCTTGGTATTCGTGGTACTTTCCTGGACCTTCTCTCGGATTATCTTCAACATAGAACACAACGTGTCAAACTAGACGAAAGTACCTTCAGTACGGATGAATCCACCACCCAGTATGGTGTTCCGCAGGGTAGTGTTTTGGGACCTACCCTGTTTCTAATTTATATAAATGATATTACTAATATCAAACTAACAAATGGGAAAGTCTTTTCTTACGCTGATGACACAGCTTTACTCTTTCATGGAAGCAGTTGGACAGAAGTGTATGCTTTGGCGGAAGATGGTCTTCGTCAAGTTATAAATTGGTTACAAACTAACCTTCTCACATTAAATATTAATAAAACAAATTACATTACCTTTTCTCTATTAAAATCAACACAACCTGATAATCAAATAAAACTTATTGCACACACGTGTAATGGAAATGAAGAAAGTAAATGTAAATGTTCATCTCTGGAAAAAGTTACTACTACCAAATACCTAGGCGTCCACATTGACCAACTGCTTACATGGCACAAGCAAATCGACATGGTCTCAGCTCGTGCTAGAAAACTCATTTGGCTTTTTATGTATCTAAGACACATTGCTGATAAAGAATTGCTCATCTATATCTACAAAACACTGGTTCAGTCCATATTATTGTACTGTTTGCCTATCTGGGGCGGATCACACAAAACTAAACTCATTATGCTAGAACGTAGTCAAAGATCTATACTCAAAGTGATGATGTTTAAAAAAAGAACCTATAGTACTACTAGTATTTTTAATGACACAAATCTGCTGACAGTGAGGCAACTATATATTTTACAGTGTGTCTTAAAATTACATAAACACTTAATACTTAATCCTAAATTAAAAAATAAACGTAACCCATGTATAATTAAATCAACTATTATCAAAACCACTTTTGCATCAAATCAATTCACAGCTAGATCAACTTACTTATACAATAAGATAAATAGATTACTAAACATTTATTCACTAAAATTCACAGAATGTAAAAAGACTGTTATTACCTGGATAAAACAACTTAATTACGATGAAACTGAGGATTTACTGAAGCCAATATCATAAATATTCATATGTTTTAAGTTATCGCAGTCTAACCTTACCGAGTACATGAATCATCGACAGGCCTTACTAACCTACTTAGCTTAGTGTTTATTGTGTTACTCATAAGAGTGAATCTCCATCGGTAACACTTATGAACTGGTTCCATTATCTTTTCTCCTTCTTTGCACCTTAGAATAGTTAATAATTTTTGCCACCTACCCCCCATGCAGTGTGAAGTATAATAGATAATTAACAGTTACTTGTGTCTAAATTAAAACCAAAACACGGGAATTACCTACATAACATTAAAATGAAAACGGCATCTTATTATTATTATTATATTATATAGGTATATCCATGCATATTATTATTATTATATCCATACACATATTTATACCACATAGATTTCAGCACATACACAACACACGCACACAAACCCTCACACACCCTCTCAAACACATACACCAACACACCCTTTCTCCTACTAACAAAAGCACAAAAACAATGTAACAAGGGAAGAACGGTCCCTCCTAATACAGGTTATTGTTAGCTTAAAAGGAGGGTCCAAAGAATTGTAAAAATTACTTGTGTATAAATAAAATTTTTGTATTTTGTATTGTATTTTGTATGATTCGAAACTATGACGCGTTATTATAACTACAAAACTCGGACGAAGACAAATAATACGATAAGATATAGCGCTGTCTCTTTCAGACATCACATCTAGTAAAAAAAGTAATCCCGTGTCAAGCTCTTCAACTACATCTACTGTTGAGTAGTAGTAAACTTATGCCACCACCTGGGGTCGAAAACAGCTGAAACTCGGTTTTCCTTCAATTGTTGCGTTTGGTTATACAAGTTGCATGGAGATAATTTTCGATTGAATTCTATGTTTTAAACTATAAAAATTAATTTTTGTGGTGGATTTAAAAAATGTAATCAAAAAGATCTATTATTTTTGTGTTTGACATAATTTTAAAGTAAATAAATTATCAAATTTCATTTTATGTAGGTAGTACACAATAAAACGCAATTTCATTTCGCATTTTTTAAACCATCGGTCATTTCTAAACCTTCGGTCACTTTTCGGTCTTCATTTTATGGACAGTTTTACACAATTCGAATTTGCCCTACACGATCCTTGACAGTGGTATAGATTTATCATCCATGACCAACCTTACACAATCGCACCTCTTTTTTCATTACCAGAATACGTACGCCTCACAGAATAAGGTTGCGGGAAGCGCGCGGGGCGACTCGCTTGCAAGTGCGCCACGCAGCGGGAATAAGGCGGCCATAGTTTTTTTCAAATACAGACTGTTCACAGTTATTTTACCTCTGACAGCCGTTCTATGTCCAATACTTAAGAAACATTTTCGATCAGCCTAGAGGTAAAATAACTGTGAACGATCTGTACCTATCGCGGCCGCGGCCGCTAACTCAATGATTCCCTTAAGCAGCTCAGCTCCTGCGTCACCAGTTTGTTGCGCTGCAGGTTAGCCTGAATTACTAGCAGTTTGCTATGGGAAGCACTCGGGGGGGAGGGAGAGGTGGGGGTGGTATCGTCACCCTTAGCAGTAGCTCACACGCGAGCGAGCTATGGCGTCCATCTTTTGTATTTCTGGACACTCATTGTCGTATGCTGCGTGCGCTTTTGATGTTGGGGTGTGGGCCTGTTCACAGTTTTTGCATTTCGGGAGAGCATTCTCCTTCCTGCTGCGACATTTCTCCCAGGAGTGATTTTCCCCGCAGAATCCGCAGAGGTCCTCCTTCTCCCGGCAGAGGCTTTTAGTGTGGCCGTATCCCCAGCACCTGGAGCACTGGATTAGGGGTGACTGATCCTAAACGGGGCTCCGTGAGAGGCCGATGTAGACTTTTTAGCCTCCATCAGCCTCCCATAGAGCGCCGCCGACACCTCGTAACACGGTCGCGTGCCGTATCATAGGTGAAACCGAGGGTCTCAGGTAAGTACAAAAATGACCGTGCTGTATCGTCTTGGAAGATCTTTCGAAATTATATAAATATATATTTTATATATTTTTAGGAACAAAAACGAAGGTGGATAAATATTTGGGAAATAAAATTTTACAAGTCTTTAAATAATCTTTATTTCTTCCAGCCAACGTGACCTTATCTAGAGAAATGCCATAAATATGAAAACATATCGATAAAAATAAGAGTAAAACCAAATAGTCACTTATTTGGCTGTGAGACAGTAATAATGATAAAAATAACAAAATGTAACACGGTGTTTTTAGTTTTTAACTATTAAATTAACCAACATATGCCTTTGCAATACTTTGCGCAGCACTTATCACGGAGGGAGCCGTAGGTCCAGATTCAGATTCGGATTCAGGTTCAGATTCAGGTTCACATTCAGGTTCAGATTCAGGTTCACATTCAGGTTCAGTTTCAGGTTCACATTCAGGTTCAGATTCAGGTTCAGGTTCACTTTCAGGTTCACATACCGGTTCAGATTCAGGTTCAGGTTCACTTTCAGGTTCACATTCCGGTTCACATTCAGGTTCAGATTCAGGTTCACATTCAGGTTCAGATTCAGGTTCAGATTCAGGTTCACATTCAGGTTCAGATTCAGGTTCACATTCAGGTTCACATTCAGGTTGAGATTCAGGTTCACATTCAGGTTCAGATTCAGGTTCCGGTTCAGGTGCTGAAAAAGAAAATGTTTTAGCCAGCGTCAAACCTAAATAACGTTGTCCTGGAAAAGCATAAAAAGCTAGTTACAACACTTAGCAACGAGAGGGAGGAATTGCCCATCTCTATTTGTCACATTTCTATCAATTTAACTAGCTGTAGGTCACACACCTGCGTATTGTGCGATCGGTGCGATATGAGTGCTCTATATCTTACATTTATCCTCTAAGGGCGCTACCATTTTAGTGGCTTGTCTGTGTCGCCTTAATGTTGCTATGGCATCTATAGGTATTGTTGTAATTTATCATGTTTTTAGGGTTCCGTACCAGTAGTGTTGTGGTACGCAACCCTTTGTACGCGAGTCTGACTCGCTCTAAGCCCAATTATTTATAATCATAGAATCAATCACGGCGGACAGAATGACGCAATGTGTATTCAAATTCATTGTAAAATTTTGTGATTTTCTCCAATTGAAATCTTCACCTACCTACCTACACAAACACTTTAACCTTTTGAAATCAAAGACCTTATCTGTTCCGGTGACGAAGACTGTCTCACAGTGAATATAGAAGCCATTTTAGTTTGGCACACCGGAATATATATTTTTGTGGCTCTGTAAAGGAATGCTAGTATTTTATTGAACTTCGTGTCGCGACCGCCTCTGTGAACTAGTAGTTCGAACGTCTCGACTATAAATCCGGAGATCACGGGTTCAAATCCCGTGGCTACATTTGTTGGGTCTACGTGCTTCAGGAGGGTCCATATTTATGCCAGAAGTACGTACGAGTGTGGACTGTGACCTACATATCACAGTCTATACGCGAAAACACCTCTAACATGACAACCCCTTATTAAGAAAGTTATCTGTTGACTTCACATTCATCATTTGTATGGAGAATTTACCGGGTGAAGGTCTCTTAAGGAGTATCAAACTTGAACTACCTACCTGCATCATTAAATATTATTAAATTTTATAATTATAATTTAAAAAAAAAAAAAACCTTTCATAGCAGATGCTCACATTGTATAAGGAACCTGTGTACCAAATTTCAAGTTTTAGATTCTTTAAATCAAAAACTCAACACTCAGTGGTATTTTAACAAAATATCGATATATCTTACCGCTTGCAGTAATTAGACTAGTCACTGACGAAAACAACCCTAACACTTGTGTTTTGTACTCGTCCAAGTTGTTTTGAACCTCTTCTACCGGATTAGCTCCACCTGGAAGTAAACAAACATGTATCACTTATCTATAAGTAAACGAACATGTATCACTTTAACCGTAAGTAAACAAACATGTATCACCTTAACTGACGAGATAGCTGACATATTTAATACTTTTTTTGTAAGTGTAGGGGAATCGTCTAATAAAATGAATGATCATAGAATATGGGTGAGCAAGCAGTCCGTACCAGTGGCGTGCGATCCGTATAGACAAAAATATGAATATGGGTGAGCAAGCAGTCCGTACCAGTGGCGTGCGATCCGTATAGACAAAAATATGAATATGGGTGAGCAAGCAGTCCGTACCAGTGGCGTGCGATCCGTATAGACAAAAATATGAATATGGGTGAGCAAGCAGTCCGTACCAGTGGCGTGCGATCCGTATAGACAAAAATATGAATATGGGTGAGCAAGCAGTCCGTACCAGTGGCGTGCGATCCGTATAGACAAAAATATGAATATGGGTGAGCAAGCAGTCCGTACCAGTGGCGTGCGATCCGTATAGACAAAAATATGAATATGGGTGAGCAAGCAGTCCGTACCAGTGGCGTGCGATCCGTATAGACAAAAATATGAATATGGGTGAGCAAGCAGTCCGTACCAGTGGCGTGCGATCCGTATAGACAAAAATATGAATATGGGTGAGCAAGCAGTCCGTACCAGTGGCGTGCGATCCGTATAGACAAAAATATGAATATGGGTGAGCAAGCAGTCCGTACCAGTGGCGTGCGATCCGTATAGACAAAAATATGAATATGGGTGAGCAAGCAGTCCGTACCAGTGGCGTGCGATCCGTATAGACAAAAATATGAATATGGGTGAGCAAGCAGTCCGTACCAGTGGCGTGCGATCCGTATAGACAAAAATATGAATATGGGTGAGCAAGCAGTCCGTACCAGTGGCGTGCGATCCGTATAGACAAAAATATGAATATGGGTGAGCAAGCAGTCCGTACCAGTGGCGTGCGATCCGTATAGACAAAAATATGAATATGGGTGAGCAAGCAGTCCGTACCAGTGGCATGCAATCCGTATAGACAAAAATATGAATATGGGTGAGCAAGCAGTCCGTACCAGTGGCATGCGATCCGTATAGACAAAAATATGAATATGGGTGAGCAAGCAGTCCGTACCAGTGGCATGCGATCCGTATAGACAAAAATATGAATATGGGTGAGCAAGCAGTCCGTACCAGTGGCATGCGATCCGTATAGACAAAAATATGAATATGGGTGAGCAAGCAGTCCGTACCAGTGGCATGCGATCCGTATAGACAAAAATATGAATATGGGTGAGCAAGCAGTCCGTACCAGTGGCATGCGATCCGTATAGACAAAAATATGAATATGGGTGAGCAAGCAGTCCGTACCAGTGGCATGCGATCCGTATAGACAAAAATATGAATATGGGTGAGCAAGCAGTCCGTACCAGTGGCGTGCGATCCGTATAGACAAAAATATGAATATGGGTGAGCAAGCAGTCCGTACCAGTGGCATGCGATCCGTATAGACAAAAATATGAATATGGGTGAGCAAGCAGTCCGTACCAGTGGCATGCGATCCGTATAGACAAAAATATGAATATGGGTGAGCAAGCAGTCCGTACCAGTGGCATGCGATCCGTATAGACAAAAATATGAATATGGGTGAGCAAGCAGTCCGTACCAGTGGCGTGCGATCCGTATAGACAAAAATATGAATATGGGTGAGCAAGCAGTCCGTACCAGTGGCATGCGATCCGTATAGACAAAAATATGAATATGGGTGAGCAAGCAGTCCGTACCAGTGGCATGCGATCCGTATAGACAAAAATATGAATATGGGTGAGCAAGCAGTCCGTACCAGTGGCATGCGATCCGTATAGACAAAAATATGAATATGGGTGAGCAAGCAGTCCGTACCAGTGGCATGCGATCCGTATAGACAAAAATATGAATATGGGTGAGCAAGCAGTCCGTACCAGTGGCATGCGATCCGTATAGACAAAAATATGAATATGGGTGAGCAAGCAGTCCGTACCAGTGGCATGCGATCCGTATAGACAAAAATATGAATATGGGTGAGCAAGCAGTCCGTACCAGTGGCATGCGATCCGTATAGACAAAAATATGAATATGGGTGAGCAAGCAGTCCGTACCAGTGGCATGCGATCCGTATAGACAAAAATATGAATATGGGTGAGCAAGCAGTCCGTACCAGTGGCATGCGATCCGTATAGACAAAAATATGAATATGGGTGAGCAAGCAGTCCGTACCAGTGGCGTGCGATCCGTATAGACAAAAATACACTGTCTTCCCTGACAAATACGCATCATTTACGCATTTTTGTTTATAATCTGTTATAATTAACAATTTTCTGCTACAATGTAGCGCCGACGAGCGCCATCTGAGTCTTTGTCTGTTGACCTGCAACTTACACTCAACGAGAGAACTTGGCCACCTTGGCCAATGCTGGCCACATACTTGCCAATATCAACAATATCAACTTACACTCAACGAGAGAACTTGGCCACCTTGGCCAATCCTGGCCACATACTTGCCAATATCAACAAGCTCATTTTATTTGGAATGTCGTCAATGAGTACTCATCTCGTCAGAAAAGAATGAAAAGTCACAGAATTTCAAGTACCGACTTATGTACTTGTTTCGGGCAAAGATTTCAAGAAATCTTTGGTCCTATAGCGATTGTTCCTTTTGAGCCTATCACTTCTAGTGGATCTTTGGATCCATATGCCATAAAAACCTGATCTGGTTCTCTTTGCTGATTTGATGCAACAACCGCGTTTTGTCGTTGATTATATTTGTCCTACTACCCCAGTTAGTAAGCATGTTTACTTTAACATGCTTACTACCCGAGATAGTGGCTATTACGACCACCAAGAAACACTCGGACACGAAAAACGGAGATACGAATATAGTAACTTTTAGGTTTCAGCTCGAATAATCTAGCAAAAGGCTTATCCAGGTCAAGGTCTACCACAAAATTTAACGGCTCAGCGGCAATGGGAAGAGCCCTTCTGCTAAATCAAACAAAAGAACTACTCGTACTAGAGCAATGCTGTCCCTGTGGAGCTAACATGGATCGGACCGGACTTCACGAGCTTTCATGTTAACGCAGGGCCAGCCGTCTTTCTCGCCATGTCACCAATGATATCCTCCGGAAGGCCCTTGCTATTGTCAATGTTCCGACCATTCCTATATCTAGATGGAATGTCGTTGATTCCGTAGAAGCTACCTATTTCGTCACGCTGGTGCCCTCCCATGTCAAACAAAGCTCTAGGGTGGCTGGCGCCGCAGTTACAACTGCAGCAGAGGAAACTAACAGCGTAAGTAAACGCTACGATCACTCTTTTCATAATATGTAGCTACACTCTCAAGAAGGTGTGTTCGCGCCTTGTTGAAACTACATGTGACCGGAGGACTGACGCTTGCCTCGGACAAAGAATTAGTCTGGCCATACAAAGATATAATGTCGACAGTATTATATATACTTATTATAATAAAATGAAACTATAAGAAAGCCAATTCTGAAGGCCTTATTTTAGTTTTAGTGCTGTAAAACTAAATTTTTCCAAAGTAATTTATCTTCTGTTCTTAACGCTTAAGGACTATTCTGCAATGAAGAAAATTTAATTTTGACAACATTTAAACTAAAATAATAGCCTTCGGAATTGGCTTTATTTTAGCCTGGAACTATCAGTTACCGTCACTAGCCTGGAACTATCAGTTACCGTCACTAGCCTGGAACTATCAGTTACCGTCACTAGCCTGGAACTATCAGTTACCGTCGCTAGCCTGGAACTATCAGTTACCGTCGCTAGCCTGGAACTATCAGTTACCGTCGCTAGCCTTGAACTATCAGTTACCGTCGCTAGCCTGGAACTATCAGTTACCGTCGCTAGCCTGGAACTATCAGTTACCGTCGCTAGCCTGGAACTATCAGTTACCGTCGCTAGCCTGGAACTATCAGTTACCGTCGCTAGCCTGGAACTATCAGTTACCGTCGCTAGCCTGGAACTATCAGTTACCGTCGCTAGCCTGGAACTATCAGTTACCGTCGCTAGCCTGGAACTATCAGTTACCGTCGCTAGCCTGGAACTATCAGTTACCGTCGCTAGCCTTGAACTATCAGTTACCGTCGCTAGCCTGGAACTATCAGTTACCGTCGCTAGCCTGGAACTATCAGTTACCGTCGCTAGCCTGGAACTATCAGTTACCGTCGCTAGCCTGGAACTATCAGTTACCGTCGCTAGCCTGGAACTATCAGTTACCGTCGCTAGCCTGGAACTATCAGTTACCGTCGCTAGCCTGGAACTATCAGTTACCGTCTATAGCCTGGAACTATCAGTTACCGTCGCTAGCCTTGAACTATCAGTTACCGTCGCTAGCCTGGAACTATCAGTTACCGTCGCTAGCCTGGAACTATCAGTTACCGTCGCTAGCCTGGAACTATCAGTTACCGTCGCTAGCCTGGAACTATCAGTTACCGTCGCTAGCCTGGAACTATCAGTTACCGTCGCTAGCCTGGAACTATCAGTTACCGTCGCTAGCCTGGAACTATCAGTTACCGTCGCTAGCCTGGAACTATCAGTTACCGTCGCTAGCCTGGAACTATCAGTTACCGTCGCTAGCCTAGAACAACTGGACAGCAAAAATGCTGCTGGTTCTGTCTCTTTAGCAAACATGCCTGACGGGGTGCAGAATGTAGTGCGCTTCATAGTAATACGACTCGAAATATTGTATCCTGAGTAGAGTACACCCGCTACGTACAATATTGTATCCAGAGTGGAGTACACCCACTGTTAAGAATAAAATGTATATTTTTAGAACGCATCAGTCGAGTGTTCGGTCAACGATGTTGTTTTTTGTGTGTGGTAACACTTCTCTCTCTTGGAGCTGTCAAAAACCTGTGATAGGACGTGTTTTTTGGTAAAAGGTCGCGGTCGACCACATTTCTAATTAGATTAAGAATTTAATACAAGGGAATTCGATGTGGACATCGTACAAAACATTATTGGGTCAGGGTCTGACCATATTTTGGCGTGAAGGCCACTATCAGTGTATTTCCTGTGTGTGTGTGACATAACCTGAACACGCGGTGTGCGACAAGTGGACTTGTCAATTACCATTTCTTCTGGGTTTGGATGCATCCAGGGTTAGGTGGGTCGTGTTTAGAGTCTTCGTGGAAGGTGAACCACGTGCCACAACATCGGAACGCCTTGGAGTCCACAGCGAAAGGACTTCGTGCGAGGACTAGCTGATGAGGTCATCATACACTTGTCTGGTAGGACATTTTGTATTATATTTTGTAGAATATAAGATATTTGTAGATTATAGATCTGGGACAGCTTATGGGCCCCTGTTCCAGCTGCTAATATCGCCTTTTAACATACAATTAGTGGTATCTGAGCGTGGTTATGGAACCCTCGCACCAGTGACGCCGATGCCCGTCACTAGTCAGAAACATTACCACTCCTTTATCAAACAATCTCTGGTAGCATGATCGTGGTTAATCCCGCTTTTGGATTATATACATTTAAACAGCGGAACTGGGCGGCCCCAGTGTCATTGAACTGTTAACATAGCTAGGTTATTTACATGGTTGTAATTTACATGTTATTGATGTAGCAATTACAAATTGGATTTGTTTAGTGCTTTGAGTAGATAATTGATTACCGGAGGGTACCACATTGATGTGGTTCAGTAATATCAGTATAAATTGTTAATTTAGTACATATCAAGTGTTCTTGTATTACAATAACATAATCATATAACGGTTTATATTATAGATTTGGAAATCAACTTGTTAGCTAATATACTGTTATCTTGGCTTGAATGTATGTTCTTACAAGGATGTATACAAGTGCATAGTGGAATGTGCATTCGGGTTTGTGTGTATTGTATACACCAAATATAATTTAAATTTGGTAATGTTGTAATAGGTATGTAACCTATTTGTTTGTTTTGTATTATTGGTACAATATGTATATTGTAATTGGGAATTACATTTGATAATTAAATTCTAGAATTAGGTAGGAACCTATTTGTTTGTTTTGTATTATCGGGAAAGTACATACATTTGTGATTGAGAATTAAATTTGATAATTCAATTCTATTTATAGGTAGGGTATCTATTGAGCAGTGCTTTTGTATTTGTGCCTTGTCAGGGTGTTTGCTAAATAGTTTTATTTATAAATTTCCCGGTTCATTGCGGCGAGATGTCCAAGTCTCACAAGGCTGCGTTTGCGAAGGAGCTCCGCTGGTTTACGACCGTCCAGGGATTGCTTTCTCGTTCAGATCGCGACAATGCAATCCTGGGGAGAGCCGAGCGGATGCATCAGCGGCTGGCTGACGCAGAGGCGGCTGTGGCAGCACTGCAGGAAAGTGACGAGCCTATGAAGAGGTATGTTACGGATTTGGCTCAGATAAAAGGGATTTATTATGATATAACAGAGGCGGCCTCCATGATCAAAAAGCGACAATCGGGCAGCCCGGTTGTTAGCACACCTAGACCAACAGATGGCGCCACTGGTAAGGCGCTGGTTATAAAGTCAAATAATATTGCTGATCTAAAGAGGCAAAATTCAGGAGGTCCTGTAGTTGTCACGCCTCAACCGGTAGATGGCGTGTCTGGTAGTTTGGTTAGTTTAGAACTAAATAAATTCAATGGGAAAATGGAAGAGTGGGTTTCTTTTAAAAATATGTTTAATTCATTAGTAAATTCTAGGGTAGATTTATCAAAGGGGCAAAAGATGGCATATTTGATGTCAACATTGGAGGGCGAGGCCAGGTCGCTCATCCAGCACCTCAGGGTGGAGGATGATCATTATGATACAGCGTGGGGCTTATTAAATGATAGGTATCAGAACATGCGCTTACTGGTGGATGCGCATGCGTCTCAATTGTTGACGTTACCTAGGGTAACTGACCGGGCCCAACTAAGGTTGCAGTTGCTGACCCCGGTCACTGTGGCGTGTAATGCCCTTAGAACATTAGGTTTACCGGTGGACGAGTGGTCGTTTTTACTCGTTCATATTATTTTAGGTAGATTGCCTAATGACGTGAGGTCACGTTTTGAGTGGGTGTCCGCAGAAAAAGATGGCAGCACTGTGCCTAAATTTACGGACTTATTAAGGTTTCTTGAATATGAAGCTAGGGTAGCAGAAACATCACAGCCGGACTTGGCGCCATCTGGGGCGCAATCATTTCCGTCTGCTGGCTCATCGGAATGTGGGGAGCCCAGACAACCGCAGCAGTCGCGGGGACGCGATATGGCATCCGTGGTCAAGAGGTCATCGACCTGTTTGCAGTGTGGCCATACAGGACATGACCTGCTGAGATGTCAGCAGTGGCGAAACCTGCACGTCACCGAGCGGCGACGCATAGTGAAGCGTAAGGGCCTGTGTTTCAGTTGCTTGGGCAATCACTTCGAACGTGATTGTCCCGAGCCACGACGTTGCAGTGAGTGTGAGGGGCCTCACCATTTATTGTTTTGTGCCAACAGATCTGAAGCGGCTTCACCGGTCCCGCAGCGACGGAGCCTTACGGGCGGGGGTGCTTCAGGGAGAACTCCCCCCCCCTTGGACAACGGGGGTGCGTCAGGGAGAGCCCCCCCCCCTCGGTCCAGGGAAGGCATGCTGTCGGGAAAAACTCCCCTCCGTCGGAGCGGAGGACTGCGGCGCGAGGCGCGCCCCCTCACCGGGAGGTGAGTTATGTATCTGCGCGTGGACCCGTAGGGGGCTTGCCTACGGGCTATCACACATATGGCCATGTTGTGAATTGGGCCCCTACGGGCGGGGGCCAATTGGAGTTGGCAAAGGCTAGGCCCCTCCTCCCCGCGCCGGTTTTGGTGCCAGCTGGCATGGCGCACCGTGCTCAGACGGAGTCAAGGGGTTACTCACCGCCGTACCGCGAGTACCCGCGGTTAGAGTACCACCCGCCGTAGTCAGGGAGAGTTGGAGGCTACGCTCCCCCCAGGGTAGGGATGTGCACGCGCCAGCCGTATTACTGCCAGTGGACTGGTCCTGCACTCCACAGGTGGGGTAGCCTGTAACTAGCTTGTTCAAGCCATGAGTACGGAACCGCGGACGGTTCTGTTGCCTACCGCGATGGCTCGCGTCTAGGGCACCAGGGGGGATTGAGTTAGGGTAAGGGCCCTCCTCGACTTGGAAAGTCAAGTGGCGCACCGATTAGTTTTGAACCTGGAGGTTTCGTCGGTGCCGCTCTTAGGTATTGGTGGACTGGAGTTGAATCAGCGGCTGCAGCCATGGTTATAGACAATATTGTCGGCTGGCAGCCTTCTTTGGACCTTCCTCCGTCATAATCTCATGCACGTCAGGTCTGCATCTGGCAGACCCACGTTTTGTCATCCGGCCCCAGTCGATGTTTTCCTGGGCGCGGATTTGTTAGGATGGATCCTATTTGGTTTTTAAAAGACTCTGGGTTCTTCTTCATTGGTGGAGGTATCCACAATTTTGGATATTCGATATTTGATTCGATACTTGGATTATTATGTTCGAACTTAGGAAATGGCTTTCAAACGAACATAGACTGTTTGCAGATTTGGAGGATCCCAATATGATGGTGGTATTATGTTGAAATACCAACCAGTCAATGAAATTCATATATTTTGTCCCCAGCCGTGAGTGCAGAGGAGCGTTGGAGCGCATTGGTACACTGGGTTCGCGTACTTCAAGCGGACTGCATCAAGTTTAGACTTCGAGTTCTGTGCGAGGTTCACGCCAGGCTGAAGTGAGCGGTCGCTCGTTTGAATCCTTTCACGGATTATGAAGGACTTCTGCGTTTCGGAGGCTGATTTTGGAGAGCTGACCTGCCATACGGAAGTCTTCATTCTTTGCTTCTACCCAAGACGGACCTTTGGTAAATCTGTTGGTGTCGGATTGACACATACGTAACGCGCACGGGGGTTTTCAGCAATCGCAACGCTCGGGTTGTGAAAGCATACCTTGTGTATTTGTGTGCTTGGCCACCAAGGCCGTTCACTTGGCAGTGGTATCAGCTTTGACTACGGAGGCCTTCGTCACCGCGTTGGATCGTTTCGTGTCGCGTAGGGGTTTACCTTCACTTACTCGTTCCGACAATGGCACAATCTACAGAGGTACTGCTAATGATGTTGTTATTTTTTGTTTTGTAAATAACTATGCTAGTTTAAGTTAAATCTTCGCCCGGAAAGGGGTAACTTGGCGGTACAGTCCCCCAAATTGCCCTCACTGGGGAGGGAATTTTTTGAAGCTGCCGTCAAGTCGGCGAAGACCCACCTCCGCTGCGTTATTGGGGAAACTGTCCTTATTTTGAGGAGCTTGCCACTGTATATTGTAAAGTGGAAGCGGTCCTCAACTCTCGTCCTCTCTGTGGTCAGACAGGACTGAGCATCCTAGGGAAGGAAATTTAATTCTTTTGAAGGATGTGAACTTGCTATCCTTGTTTTGGCGCCGGGGCCGTATATTAAAGTTGTTTTGGCGGAGACGGAACTCCACGCGTCGCAGAGGTGTTGGTCGAAGGTTCGATTTTGTGACGAGCCATGACAACTTTCTCCCGTCTCCCGGTTGTATGAGCTAGTGGTCTGATTACTCAGCCCAGAGCGGGGGACTGTTAAGAATAAAATGTATATTTTTAGAACGCATCAGTCGAGTGTTCGGTCAACGATGTTGTTTTTTGTGTGTGGTAACACTTCTCTCTCTTGGAGCTGTCAAAAACCTGTGATAGGACGTGTTTTTTGGTAAAAGGTCGCGGTCGACCACATTTCTAATTAGATTAAGAATTTAATACAAGGGAATTCGATGTGGACATCGTACAAAACATTATTGGGTCAGGGTCTGACCATATTTTGGCGTGAAGGCCACTATCAGTGTATTTCCTGTGTGTGTGTGACATAACCTGAACACGCGGTGTGCGACAAGTGGACTTGTCAATTACCATTTCTTCTGGGTTTGGATGCATCCAGGGTTAGGTGGGTCGTGTTTAGAGTCTTCGTGGAAGGTGAACCACGTGCCACAACATCGGAACGCCTTGGAGTCCACAGCGAAAGGACTTCGTGCGAGGACTAGCTGATGAGGTCATCATACACTTGTCTGGTAGGACATTTTGTATTATATTTTGTAGAATATAAGATATTTGTAGATTATAGATCTGGGACAGCTTATGGGCCCCTGTTCCAGCTGCTAATATCGCCCTTTAACATAAAATTAGTGGTGTCTGAGCGTGGTTATGGAACCCTCGCACCAGTGACGCCGATGCCCGTCACTAGTTAGAAACATTACCACTCTTTTATCAAACACCCACTACGTACAATATTGTATCCTGAGTGGAGTACACCCACTACGTACAATATTGTATCCAGAGTGGAGTACACCCACTACGTACAATATTGTATCCTGAGTGGAGTACACCCGCTACGTACAATATTGTATCCTGAGTGGAGTACACCCACTACGTACAATATTGTATCCTGAGTGGAGTACACCCACTACGTACAATATTGTATCCAGAGTGGAGTACACCCACTACGTACAATATTGTATCCTGAGTGGAGTACACCCGCTACGTACAATATTGTATCCAGAGTGGAGTACACCCACTACGTACAATATTGTATCCTGAGTGGAGTACACCCACTACGTACAATATTGTATCCAGAGTGGAGTACACCCACTACGTACAATATTGTATCCTGAGTGGAGTACACCCGCTACGTACAATATTGTATCCAGAGTGGAGTACACCCACTACGTACAATATTGTATCCTGAGTGGAGTACACCCGCTACGTACAATATTGTATCCAGAGAGGAGTACACCCACTACGTACAATATTGTATCCAGAGTGGAGTACACCCGCTACGTACAATATTGTATCCAGAGTGGAGTACACCCACTACGTACAATATTGTATCCAGAGTGGAGTACACCCACTACGTACAATATTGTATCCTGAGTGGAGTACACCCACTACGTACAATATTGTATCCAGAGTGGAGTACACTCACTACGTACAATATTGTATCCAGAGTGGAGTACACCCACTACGTACAATATTGTATCCTGAGTGGAGTACACCCACTACGTACAATATTGTATCCTGAGTGGAGTACACCCACTACGTACAATATTGTATCCAGAGTGGAGTACACCCACTACGTACAATATTGTATCCTGAGTGGAGTACACCCGCTACGTACAATATTGTATCCAGAGTGGAGTACACCCACTACGTACAATATTGTATCCAGAGTGGAGTACACCCGCTACGTACAATATTGTATCCAGAGTGGAGTACACCCACTACGTACAATATTGTATCCAGAGTGGAGTACACCCACTACGTACAATATTGTATCCTGAGTGGAGTACACCCGCTACGTACAATATTGTATCCAGAGTGGAGTACACCCACTACGTACAATATTGTATCCAGAGTGGAGTACACCCGCTACGTACAATATTGTATCCAGAGTGGAGTACACCCACTACGTACAATATTGTATCCTGAGTGGAGTACACCCGCTACGTACAATATTGTATCCAGAGTGGAGTACACCCACTACGTACAATATTGTATCCAGAGTGGAGTACACCCGCTACGTACAATATTGTATCCAGAGTGGAGTACACCCACTACGTACAATATTGTATCCAGAGTGGAGTACACCCGCTACGTACAATATTGTATCCAGAGTGGAGTACACCCACTACGTACAATATTGTATCCAGAGTGGAGTACACCCGCTACGTACAATATTGTATCCAGAGTGGAGTACACCCACTACGTACAATATTGTATCCTGAGTGGAGTACACCCGCTACGTACAATATTGTATCCAGAGTGGAGTACACCCACTACGTACAATATTGTATCCAGAGTGGAGTACACCCACTACGTACAATATTGTATCCAGAGTGGAGTACACCCACTACGTACAATATTGTATCCTGAGTGGAGTACACCCACTACGTACAATATTGTATCCAGAGTGGAGTACACCCACTACGTACAATATTGTATCCTGAGTGGAGTACACCCGCTACGTACAATATTGTATCCAGAGTGGAGTACACCCACTACGTACAATATTGTATCCAGAGTGGAGTACACCCGCTACGTACAATATTGTATCCAGAGTGGAGTACACCCACTACGTACAATATTGTATCCAGAGTGGAGTACACCCGCTACGTACAATATTGTATCCAGAGTGGAGTACACCCACTACGTACAATATTGTATCCAGAGTGGAGTACACCCGCTACGTACAATATTGTATCCAGAGTGGAGTACACCCACTACGTACAATATTGTATCCTGAGTGGAGTACACCCGCTACGTACAATATTGTATCCAGAGTGGAGTACACCCACTACGTACAATATTGTATCCTGAGTGGAGTACACCCGCTACGTACAATATTGTATCCAGAGTGGAGTACACCCACTACGTACAATATTGTATCCAGAGTGGAGTACACCCACTACGTACAATATTGTATCCAGAGTGGAGTACACCCACTACGTACAATATTGTATCCTGAGTGGAGTACACCCGCTACGTACAATATTGTATCCAGAGTGGAGTACACCCACTACGTACAATATTGTATCCAGAGTGGAGTACACCCACTACGTACAATATTGTATCCAGAGTGGAGTACACCCACTACGTACAATATTGTATCCTGAGTGGAGTACACCCACTACGTACAATATTGTATCATACTCATACTCATTTATTCATAATTTATCATTACATGTCTAACATTATTATTACATTATTTCAATAGTATTACATTATTATTAAATTATTATTACATTATTATAAAATTAAAGTAGGACTGTAGGTTATATTCTATATTTCGACACACGGACGTAGTTTCAACAATACAGTTTTCATGTAACATCATCCGATAGGTATTCTTTTACGGAATAGTATGCTTTTTCTAAAAGAAATGCTTTGACTTTGCTTATAAATGTTCGCAACGTAGGCACTTTTTTAATGTGATCGGGCAGCTTGTTAAACAAAGACGGAGCTATGCAGTGCAAGGAGTTACCTGTCTTGCCGACACGATGCTTAACGGCATGTAGGTCATTCGGTCTGCGGGAGGGGTAACGACGGTCACCAGATTCGAAGTTACGAAATTCGGCAGAGTTCTGCTTTACATATTTCAGCACCTCCAAAATAAATAAACTAGGTACCGTCAGGATACCCAGCTCTATAAAATAGGGTCGTGCATGCATGTCAACAGGACAGGACAGTATCCAGAGTGGAGTACACCCACTACGTACAATATTGTATCCAGAGTGGAGTACACCCGCTACGTACAATATTGTATCCAGAGTGGAGTACACCCACTACGTACAATATTGTATCCTGAGTGGAGTACACCCGCTACGTACAATATTGTATCCAGAGTGGAGTACACCCACTACGTACAATATTGTATCCAGAGTGGAGTACACCCACTACGTACAATATTGTATCCTGAGTGGAGTACACCCACTACGTACAATACTGTATCCTGAGTGGAGTACACCCGCTACGTACAATATTGTATCCAGAGTGGAGTACACCCACTACGTACAATATTGTATCCTGAGTGGAGTACACCCACTACGTACAATATTGTATCCAGAGTGGAGTACACCCACTACGTACAATATTGTATCCTGAGTGGAGTACACCCACTACGTACAATACTGTATCCTGAGTGGAGTACACCCGCTACGTACAATATTGTATCCAGAGTGGAGTACACCCACTACGTACAATATTGTATCCAGAGTGGAGTACACCCACTACGTACAATATTGTATCCAGAGTGGAGTACACCCACTACGTACAATATTGTATCCAGAGTGGAGTACACCCACTACGTACAATATTGTATCCTGAGTGGAGTACACCCACTACGTACAATACTGTATCCTGAGTGGAGTACACCCACTACGTACAATATTGTATCCTGAGTGGAATATAAATATGCTCGCTCCATACAAGTTGTCCACAGCTGACAAAAAGTATATAGATTCGGACAAAGTTCGTCGCATAATATCAGCTTTACTTTATCTGTTCATCTAGCTACTTGGCGTCCGAGCATGTTGCCTCACCGATCGTCATCGTCATCTTTATCATCTTAGACTTTCAATTATTGTTGTCTAAAAAGTTAGGCTTTTCTTGCCTATTGTACGAAAGTTCTTGTGATCAGACTCGAAACTAAGTGAATCGAAAAACCATAAAAGGTTTCTGATAAAAGAAACGTTTTTTGTATCTGGGGGCACGGCAGTGCCCCCGCAAAGTCTCGCAGAAAAGACGCGGAACGGCCGTACCATCCTTTTCTCGAAGCAACTCACGGCACTTTCAACCCCCCTGTATCTTCGTTGTGGGTGAAGCTAGAAGTCTGAAATTTCAGGAACCAAGAGTACTTACTGATCATACTTCTGATCCCAAATTACAACTTTGTACCTATATTCGATTACGAAATATCTCAAGTCAAAGTTCCCTTATTTTGTCACTGACTGACTGACACATCATCAAAAGTCTAAAGGTGTTCTAGCAGGCCTACAAACTTGAAATTTTGCATGCGGTTAGTGTTAAGTGTACATTGCAACAAAAAAATATAAAAATGTTATTTGCGGTTGGTAATTTAATATTTCCATACAAAGTCCATACAAAATGTATGTTTCCAGCTGCATCTATAAATTTGTATGACACTAGATGACGTTGGTGGTATGCTGCTTTGCATTAAAGACGCCTAAAACGAAAAATTCTACGTTAAAGTTAAAGTGCGAAAACTAAAAAATAAAACCGGTAAAGTGCGAATCTGACTCGTGCATAAAGAGTTCCGTACCCCTACACAATACGGGTACGGAACCCTAAAAGTAAATAACAACAATAAAGATGCCATAGCAACATTAAGACGACAAAATACAAAGCGATAAAACGGTAGCGCCTGACAAACAATTCGGTACCTTTTTAGTACGGAACCCAAATTTTCATTATTTTACTTTAAAGTATTTACTACAGACTGCCCAAGTTTAAACTTTTACTTGTATGTTGTATTACCGTTCTAAAGATAGAGCCTTTCTTATAATAATCTGTTCCTTGGGTAAGGCACCCAAAAAGGGTGGTTTATAATGTTCCACACATTCACAATATTAGTCTATTTAAGAAGAAAATATCAACATTTCGTAATTAAGTCACTAAAAAACGGTAGTTTGCGAATCCGACTCGCGCATAAAGGGTTCCGTACCCCTACACAATACGGGTATGGAACCCTTAAAGTAAATTGCAACAACATATATGCCATAGCACCATCAAGGCGACAAAAACAAAGCGATAAAACGGTAGCACCTGACAAACAATTCGGTACCTTTTTAGGAAGGAACCCTAATTTTTATTATTTCTTATTTTACTTTAAAGTAGTCTGCCTACATTTTCAACTTGTATGTATAACCGTTCTAACGATAGAGCCTTTGTTATAATAATTTGTGCTTTGGGTAAGGAACCCTAAAACACATTTAGTCTATTTAAGAAGATAAATATCAACATTTCGTAATTAAGTCGCTATTAAACCGGCTAAGTGCAAGTCACCCATACAACCAAACTCGGCCGCGGCGGCTGAAATTTCGGTAACATAGAAATCTGCACTTGGAATATGGTCGTAGAGTCGCAATAGTTAATACTCTTTGCGGCTGTGTGAAGTTTTAGCCGCAAAATGTAGAAGTATAGTCTTAACTATGCATCTAAAATTGTGTGAGACAAATTTTGGATGCGATGTTCCGTAAATATTATCACATTGTTTCTACATTCTATTAACAAGAACAAAACTATCCGAAAGTGTTTACAGTATAACTACATGTTGACTGTTAATGTTACTGATCGGTGTTTAATAGTTCCTTAAAAATGTGGAAACTAGTTCACACTATGCTTCTACATTGCTACTACATCGTAATAACAAGAACAAAACTATCCGAAAGTGTTCACAGTATAACAACATGGTTACTGTTAATATTACTAAACGGTGTTTAATAGTTCCTTAAAAATGTGTAAACTAGTTCACACTATGCTTCTACATTGCTACTACATCGTAATAACAAGAACAAAACTATCCGAAAGTGTTCACAGTATAACAACATGGTTACTGTTAATATTACTAAACGGTGTTTAATAGTTCTTTAAAAATGTGTAAACTAGTTCACATTATGCTTCTACACTGCTACTACATTATCCGAAAGTGCTCACAGTATAACTACATTGTTCCTGTTTATACTACTAAGCTGTGTTTAAATAGTTCTTTAAAAATGTGGAAACTAGGTTTTGTTATCGAAACTGAGTCGTAACCGTTAGGTGATCAGAGAATATTCGATTTCTTTTACAAAAAAGTAAGTTCTTGCCAACCTTTTGTTCTGAACTCATTTGAAATCTTTGATTGAATTACGTTTGGATTTACCATGAGGAAATTTTGTGAGCATTCAACGACTTATTACCGATTTACCTATATTATAAACACAACAGTAGTTTCAAAATGAATTTTTCCTACCTACCACATGATTGTCACTTTATGTATCAAAAGTAAATCAAAGTTGGATAAAAATTAAAAATCCCTTTTAATTTGTGTAAGTAGGAGTATTTGTAACCGACATCAAAAAAAGCAAGAGGTTCTCAATTCGACTGTATTTCTTTTTTGGCTTTGTTACTCTATAACTCCGTCATTTCTGAACCGATTTGAATAATTCTTTTTTTGTTTGAAAGAATGTACTTTCAGGTAGGTCCCATTTTGGGTTTAGTCATGATCTGATGAAGGTCTTCAGAGATAAGCAGTAAAACTCCTCAGAAAATGACAGCATACCTCTCAAAATTGAGGTAATTGCTTTGTGCCTGGGTGCTGATTACAAGCTTTTACTTGAAAATCGACATTCTTCCACCTGACCTTCGATCCTGGCTTCATCACCATATTCACCATAGAACTCTTCAACGGATCAGAGCACATAACTCGAGATTGCGGTAATCACTGCGTTAGGGTGCTGATACAAGGGTATTACTTGGAGATTATCAGAATGCCCACCTGACCTACAATCCTGGCTTCATCACCATAGAACTCCTCAACGGATGATAGCACATAACTTTGGATTGCGGCAACCAGTTTGTGTTAGGGTGCTCATTGCAGGGCATTGCTGAAAATTGCCAGTGTACCCACCTGACCTTCGATCTTGGCTTCATCACCGTAGAACTCTTCAACGGATGACAGCACATAACTCGAGATTGTGGTAATCATGTTGTGTTAGGGTGCTGATAGCAGGAAGCTACTCAAACATGGCTACTTGTACTCACTTGAACTTCATTTCATATTAACACCACGTTTGCAAGAACTACCCATACCTCACAATTTAACCCAGCAACACTAAAAAATGTGATATAAAATAAACTTTTAACAAAAAATTCGTAACCGACTTTAATAGTAACAGCATTCATTCACTAAAAAGTTAATAATAATTCTATAAAGACCGATGGTACCAAAGCAACACTTTTGCCGACTTCTTTCTTCCTGAAACATTATGTTATCTAGAAGTCGGCGTATTTCCTACGATATAGCAACATAAAAACCAATATAAGAACGCCGACTTCTAGATAAAATAACGTTTCAGGAAGAAAAAAGTCGGCAAAGGTGTTGCTTCGGTACCATCGGTCTTTATAGAATTATTATTAACTTTTTAGTGAATGACTGCTGTTACTATTGAAGTCTGTTACTATTTTTTTGTTAAAAGTTCATTTTTAGTGCACCTGCTCAAAATATGCTAGATTTTGTGCCTGTATCACATGCGCAGTGTTTTATTTTTAATCACTAGCACCATCTAGAGGATAACATTAGCATCGTTTAAGTAAGCACTCTGTGGACTGGTTTTGCATATCGTTTTGTTGGTATTTCTGGAAGTAACCGGATTAATTTAAAACGGGTTATGACTGAAAGAACAAACTGAAACAACGTCCACGTCTAAACCGTCTTATAATTGTTGTAGAGTATAAATTAAATATATCGTAGAATTTATTATTATTATGTCATTTTCGCAGATGTATTAAAAAACGTCGTTTGATACACGTGCGAGTGTAGATATCTCTTGTCCTATTTTTTGCCTCGACTTGAAATATCGACCATCTCGCACTAGCATCAAAATATATTATTACCTATTTAGACTGATTTAAGAAAGTGGAAAATAAAAGACTTATTCTTTCAAATACAGTTTTATTTTGAATATATTTACCGAAAACTTGTCACTGTTAAATCACCGTAAAATCAATCCCGTTTGTGACCCCTAATTATGGGAAACTAATTTTCTTTTACGTTTCTAAAAACACTTTTGAAATAATTATACTAATATTTCCTTCATTCATCAAGTTTTTTTAAGTAAGCACGTTTTGTTTGCGAAACAATCAATTTTGTGAATCATATCTCGAACACTTGAAAAAAATTACGAAAGGTTTTGTGGCCTCTAATTCTGGGGAACTTCTCCTGTGTGTGGCTTTGGCTGAACTTCGTAGCTGATGTGGATCTGAAAAAATATCAAGAAAATATTTTAATTACTTGAGCCCCAAATGCTAACCTCACTTGCACGTGGAGCACCCTGATAGCTAGGGCTTGCATTTGAATATTCTAATAATGAAATGGTTCAAATATTCGAATATAAAATTACTGTGTAAAAAAAAAACGTGCCGTTACCGTGCAAAATTATAAAAGCACCCTATTGCGTGACCACCGGCAGCTGTCCCAAATGCCGGCTCCGGCACCCGCCCCAAGTGCTGGATCCGGCAGCCGGAGCACTTCCAACTTATAAACGATAAATTGTAATCAACGTACGTATATTGCAATTCTTAAAGGGCCTATTAATGAATATATTATAATGAAACAAGAGCTTTTTTTTCAAAAATACAAACAACAAAGAAGATAAAAGTTAATGGTCTTCTTGATGTAATCAATCAAGTAGTGTAATCAACTTACTATCAACAGACAGTAATACATTTAACCACAGATGTAAATATTGGGGCAAATAAAATGTTTGGAGCCACTGGCATCGGATTAGCACGGCAGCCATAGTAGAATTTGTTACTGAAATACACTTTGGTGTGCACTATGTTACTAAGGCATGCAACTCCCTTATGAAATCAAAATAAACCAAATTTACAGCTATATACTTTATAATATAATGAAATTAGATCCAAACACATCATACTGAACGATTTGCTAGCAACATACATATTTATTGCATGTTTTTATTTATGCAAAATAATGAAAAATAACTAAAGATTTGGCTTACCTCTCATTATTTCACGGGTGCTCCTGTTTTTTGGGATTTTCTTTCCAAATTAGGCGATGAACTAGATTGCGCACTTTGTCAAACGCATAAATAACTTAAAAACAGGCATAGGTATATAACAATGAAAATAACAAATGGCTGCGGTAAAGTTGACATGACAGTTAGTAAATAAAACATTGGCACACAATTCGATTTTTCGTTTCTCGTTGTCATTCAATCATGCGAGCATAATTTTGTAACAATCTGGTAAAAAGTTTCTACAAATTTACAACATATTCACCAAAATTTCGTAACAACCTGGTAACCAAGCTTCTACAACTTTACAACATGGTGTATATACCACAACCAAATGTATGTTTCGGAACTTCCCCACTTGTTGACGTAACGACGAAACTAAGCGGTCAGAGCGGCGAAATTTGTTACTTGGGTTGTAACACAGAAATGTAGCAGTTACGACGTTGCAACCAAAATGGTTGTATGGGCAGACTCGCTCACGAAGGGTTCCGTACTACCATCACACAATATGGGTACGAAACCCCAAATCATTATGGTAAATACCAACAATAAAGATGACATAGCAACATCAAGGTGACAAAAAACAAGGCGCTAAAATGGTAGCGCCTGACAAACAAATCAGCACCTTTTGAATACGGAACTCTAATATTTATATGCCCAAAATTGTTGTTTTATAAAGATAGAGCTGAAACAAATAACATCGAATAATTGGACCCCCCTTGGATTTCCATTTATTGAACTTTTTATGCTGTGATAGGGGCCATATTATTATTTGCCGTGATAGAGGACAATGTAACATATATTATGTGAAAATATTTACGCGCTACCTATAACGGCTGAAGCTGTAGACCCATGTGATAGATGGATAGACAGCGGAGGATTAGTAATAGGGTCACGGAACCTAATGATACGGAACCCTAAAAATCAAGGTAAAAGGTTATTTATCAAGTAAAGCTTTAAATATTTTAATTGTAATTATTGTAATTAAAAAATTGTTTTATTTGTATATGCATCCTCTATGATGTAGGTATATTGAAATGTCTATGTACTCGTGTGGCATTCAAAAAAGACCAGGTTTAGCTCATTATTCTGAGAGGTTTAGACATAATAATGTACTCTGTGGTTTAGACTGACAAGCCTCCCTTTCACTTCATGGTCAAAAGAAATTTTAACCTGCCTGTTGCATCTAATTGTGGATAATAGTAATAATAAATTACAGTAAAAATTAATATTGCAATGGAACCTGAAATATTGTACATAAATGAAAATCCTTGTCCACACCTAGTTGTCCCTATACCTGGAGATGGTTCATGTTTGTTCCATTCTTTGTCATTCTCTATGTATGGGAACATTGAGTCGTCATATGACATTAGGTGTGCGGTAGTCGAGTATGTGGTAGCGCATTGGGATGAAATGCAACTTTATATGTGTGACGAGCGTGGAGACACATGTACTCGACAGCAATGATGAAAACTACCACCTACGGTTCCGTATCCGAACTTATGATAGCCACCGCTTTGTATCCATTTACGTTCGAGGTTTACGAAAATGGCCGTTTGAGAGGATCATTCGGTGGCGATCCTGGGATGCCAGTGAAAGGTTTACGATTCTCTGGTAGTTTCTTAGGTGGTCATTATGAAATGCTCCTTCCCGATACTAGTTTCTCAGGAGTATGTCCTAATGATCAGTTAAAGGGAGTGGGTTTTAAGAAAATCCGCAGCTGATGTGCAAGAAATATTACTTGAGAAGAAAAAAAGGAGGACTACCTACAAAAAGAAATGAGATCCCATAAAAAACATAAAATGTACAAAAATGGCAAGTCTCGCAACGCAATCCTTCCACCGTAAAAAGCTCTGAGATCTTATGTAAAGCCAAGTCTGCTATTTTAGTTTTTATGGAAGCACCTTGTCATTTAAGTTAGTATGGGAGCACCTATTTAACAAATTTATCATTAATTGTTTCCTATTTAGTTACCTACCAACATTAAGTGACTGTATTAATATAAGTCATCTTTATTTCCTAATAAAATATGGTGACTTTGCAATCGCAGAGCACAATTAAAGCACTGATGCGTAGAAATATCTTTTCAAATCGCTAATAAATTGGTATTAGGTAGCTGATATGTTGTATATGTTGCTGTGCGATTGCGAAGTCACTATATTTTATTAGGAAATAAAGATGACTTATATTAATACAGTCACTTAATGTTGGTAGGTAACTAAATAGGAAACAATTAATGATAAATTTGTTAAATAGGTGCTCCCATACTAACTTAAATGAAAAGGTGCTTCTATAAAAACTAAAATAGCAGACTTGGCTTTACATAAGATCTCAGAGCTTTTTACGGTGGAAGGATTGCGTTGCGAGACTTGCCATTTTTGTACATTTTATGTTTTTTATGGGATTAAACTAAGCATAAGAATAACCTTTGAAATAAATAAAATTAAAAAATTACAAATGCAATAAAAAGCATTAGGTAATTGTTGCCTGTCGCAATTGCGAGTTTTACAGCAACAACACCCAGCCATAAACAATTTTTGAGATCTTTTATTAATGCTTCTGCTACGAGAAAACGGGGCAGGAGTGGGGCAAAAGCGGAGCGGCGAATTACTATGGAAGTATGATGTATGTGGCGTCTCTCATATACTTCCATAGTAATTCGCCCACTCACGCGCGCTATCATCGCGCCCCTCGTCTGCCCCGCTACTGGCCGCTACTATGTGTGCGGAAACCTTTATTCGTGCTTTTACGTGAGTTGTCACCAAAGAGTTAAAGTAATATATATTCGTCTCAAGGAGCGTCTTTACAGATTTTTGCAGAGACATAATATAATAAGTATTCTACTTGATGCGCAATTCAGTACTGAATTTGCTCACTGATTTCCATTATCGTAACCACAGACTGTAAGTTATCAATTTTGCAAATAATATTATATGTCGTTTTTTTCGTTTCGTTTTACCTCAAGGTTCAACCATGCATTTCGATATGAGAACAAAAAACCGTTTTCAACGGACACATATCGAGTAAAACTTCGTGTAGTTAATAGGTACAAACTAGGGCCCTAGGCCATTCGTACCGAAAAATATCGGTAAACGACTGTCAAAATTCTTCAATATTCTGAACAAAAAGAATTTGGTGTGAATTTGAATTGTGAATGTGAGTTTAGTATTTGAATTTGTTTCCTAATTCGTTCAATATTCACTTACATAAAGGGCATTTTCAGTTCTCGCTCAATCAGAAGTTCAGAGCTAGTGTTCAATGGCATAAATAATTACGGTTTACATGTCCATCGATGTATCGAAAATATCGATATCTCTTTTAAATGTCAATCCCTAGTTCTTTACGTGAAGCAAAGTGCGATATCGGTCGACCAGCCCCGCTTCTCTTGTCGTGACCAGTACGACCGCCACGCCACGCTACCACAGTATATTTATTCTATGACGCTACCATTGCGCTCCGCTTTTGCCCCGCATTCTGTGTGCCGGAGCCTTACGAGATTTTACTTTTCGTTTAGCCGTTTCAGATATACTAGGTTACAGGTCAGTGGAATGACATGTTAAAAAACAAACTCATACCCAAAATGCGTTCACCTGAACGGAATTAATAAGTAAAGTAACTTACCATAACCATTTCCATAATTATTTCCATAACTACTGCCATAGCCACCGGCGGCTACGGCAAACCATAACGAAAGAACCACTAACAGAAACTTCATTTTGTCTTTCCACTAATAACGTTTCTAGCTGATTATTTGATCTCCAAGAAAACATTTCTTATATACTTACTGCTTTCATCGTACAGATGTTTTAGAACACAATACGAAACATTTTCTTTTTTTGGATTCTGTCAAATAATGGAAACCCTTCTGCGAATCTTCGATTTATTTCTTGTCCGTGTGTCTGTCTCATGGCAAAACTTCGGTGTCTTTTCTGTCGGTATGTCTATGTTGTGGCAACACTTCGGTGTCTGTCTTGTCTGCCTCTGTCTCGTGGCAACACTTTTGTACCGGTCTTGTCCAACTGTCTGTCTGGTGGCAACAGTTTGTTGTTTCTCTTGTCCGTCTATCTGTCTCGTGGCAACACTTTGTTATCTGTCTGTCTGGTGGCAACAGTTTGTTGTTTTCTTGTCCGTCTATCTGTCTCGTGGCAACACTTTGCTGTCTGTCTGTCTGGTGGCAACAGTTTGTTGTTTCTCTTGTCCGTCTATCTGTCTCCTGGCAACACTTTGGTATCTGTCTTGTTCATCTGTCTGTCTAGTGGCAACAGTTTGTTTATTTATTTATTTTTATTTATAACACATTTTGTACCTTTACAAACATAATTTACAACACATTTTCACATAAAAGACAGGCATTGTGTACAAAGGCGGCACTTATCGCTACTAGCAATATCTTCCAGGCAACCTTTGGGTGGAATGAAAAAGACGCTAACGATAAAAAGGGTAGCGTTAATGCTAACAAAAAAGCAACGCAACGTGCTAATTTTAACCAAAATAGAATATTTTTTATAACATACTAATATATATTTTATATTTAACATAAAAAAAATACAGATATAGAAATTAAAATAAATAAAATAAACGTAAATAAATAAATACGTATACATACTTAAATACTTAATATTAGGGACGTTTATAAATATATTATATCTAACCTTTATGAGCTTTTTATTAATACTGTTATTAAAACAATTAAAAAAATTATTATTACTCGATATATTTCGGCCCTCGGTATGGGGCCGTCATCAGTCGAATGATTCGAATGACCCTCTAACTGGGTCAAGGAACACATAGCAGTAGTGAAAAACTGGCAGATGTGTGTAATCAGTAATAGCAAGACATCTTTTGTAATTCGGGACCAACCACTGGATAGAACTGCAAGACCCGAAAATTCTCTCCACCAATCACCATAACTACCATAAAATTTTGCATGAAGCGATTGAAATCAAGTAACATCCAAAAAATTTAAATCGGGAATAGTTTCAAATTGTCTCCCACATGGAGTCCAGTTATCAGGAAATTTAAATCGCGGGATTCTTCTCTTAGTGCATCTCCGGATACTGTGAGTGTTGTGTGCCGTGCATGAAACAGATAACAATTTATTTTTAAGACTAAAATGTTTTTGTAGGTAGAAGAAAAATACTTGTGTCGTCACCTGCAATCTGCTTCTCATCACAGCGCCTCACTCACCATACTCGTCAGTTTCCCGTAGACCATGAGACATGCAACTGCCTCGAAACGTCGGGTGTCCTTTTCGTAAAAAAGGTAAAAAAAAAACGCGGTGGAGCCGATTATATTTATATATATTAAATATAATGTATAAACTATAATGTACACGCAACGCAAGAGTTAATCACAGAATAATATATTCTTTTACGTTCTACAATAAATCTTGGACCCGAGAATAATATGCAAAATCTTCGGTATAATTTCTTTGTTTTAATTTTGCGCTCGTTTGTGTCTAATGTTGTGCCTACCTATGTCGGATGTCTAATATTGTGCTTGTTTGTGATGAATGTTTAATGTTGAGCTTGTTTGTGTCGAGTGTCTAATATTGTGCTAATTTGTATCGGATGTCTCGTTTTTGCAAACAGATATGACATATCTGTGTTAACGGAACCCGTACGTCGTGTACGACATACACTTGACATATTTATATGATTATATTTATGTCCTCTTAATCAAACATATAGGTATTTATTTATTTATTAGAAAGGGCACATTAACAGTAAAACCCATGACATTGGTTAAATGTTAAACTAATATTGTTGTTTATAACATGTGCACACCATTTATATTAAAGTACAAATATAATAAAATATAAAAACGAAGCATTCTTGATCAGTATGACTTGCATGATTAAATATACATTTGTGAGGCTTGCATGAATGAATGAAAGAATGAACTCTTTATTGCACAAAAATAATGCGATAAGACACATACAACGAACAGATAGAAGGCAAGGGCGGACTTATTACTATAAGAAATTTATTTCAGTCAACCTTGGGAAAGATTAAAAACATTTTTATTTTAGAAATTTAAATCAGTGCATAACATAATAAAAAATAGTAGATTGTACAACAAGGGCATAAAACAATCCATTTTATTCGAGATGTTTATATGTCCGAGCCGAACGGCTATTATATTGAAGATAAAATGGGTTTTATGCCACAGTTATACACTCCGCTTTATGCCACAGTTATACACTCTGCTTTATGTCACAGTTATACACTCTGCTTTATGCCACAGTTATACACTCTGCTTTATGCCACAGTTATACACTCTGCTTTATGTCACAGTTATACACTCTGCTTTATGCCACAGTTATACACTCTGCTTTATGCCACAGTTATACACTCTGCTTTATGTCACAGTTATACACTCTGCTTTATGCCACAGTTATACACTCTGCTTTATGCCACAGTTATACACTCTGCTTTATGCCAGAGTTATACACTCTGCTTGATGTCACAGTTATACACTCTGCTTTATGTCACAGTTATACACTCTGCTTTATGTCACAGTTATACACTCTGCTTTATGCCACAGTTATACACTCTGCTTTATGTCACAGTTATACACTCTGCTTTATGTCACAGTTATACACTCTGCTTTATGTCACAGTTATACACTCTGCTTTATGCCACAGTTATACACTCTGCTTTATGTCACAGTTATACACTCTGCTTTATGCCACAGTTATACACTCTGCTTTATGTCACAGTTATAGACTCTGCTTTATGCCACAGTTATACACTCTGCTTTATGTCACAGTTATACACTCTGCTTTATGCCACAGTTATACACTCTGCTTTATGTCACAGTTATAGACTCTGCTTTATGCCACAGTTATACACTCTGCTTTATGTCACAGTTATACACTCTGCTTTATGCCACAGTTATACACTCTGCTTTATGTCACAGTTATACACTCTGCTTTATGCCACAGTTATACACTCTGCTTTATGCCACAGTTATACACTCTGCTTTATGTCACAGTTATACACTCTGCTTTATGCCACAGTTATACACTCTGCTTTATGTCACAGTTATACACTCTGCTTTATGCCACAGTTATACACTCTGCTTTATGCCACAGTTATACACTCTGCTTTATGCCACAGTTATACACTCAGCTTTATGTCACAGTTATACACTTTGCTTTATGCCACAGTTATACACTCTGCTTTATGCCACAGTTATACACTCTGCTTTATGTCACAGTTATACACTCTGCTTTATGCCACAGTTATACACTCTGCTTTATGTCACAGTTATACACTCTGCTTTATGCCACAGTTATACACTCTGCTTTATGTCACAGTTATACACTCTGCTTTATGCCACTGTTATACACTCTGCTTTATGTCACAGTTATACACTCTGCTTTATGCCACAGTTATACACTCTGCTTTATGCCACAGTTATACACTCTGCTTTATGCCACAGTTATACACTCTGCTTTATGCCACAGTTATACACTCTGCTTTATGTCACAGTTATACACTCTGCTTTATGCCACAGTTATACACTCTGCTTTATGCCACAGTTATACACTCTGCTTTATGCCACAGTTATACACTCTGCTTTATGTCACAGTTATACACTCTGCTTTATGTCACAGTTATACACTCTGCTTTTCACTTCGATTGCGAGGGAATGAAACAGTGGTATTGCTAGCAAATGACATATTTAACATTCAGTAGGTAATATTTAATGTAAATTTAATCAAACAACTTAATATATGTACCTATTGAGAAAAAACAACAGCTCTTTCCCACCACACCAGTTTTTTTTAATTTTCCCGCGGAGCAGTGGGAAGGCAAAGGGCACTTAGCCCATACAGTCATGTCTAAAGAACCTAAATAAAAAATCAGACATGCATTTCTGTTTATTTATTTTATATTAACTCCCTTTAAAGTCACTGTATATAATATCATTCTTGACCATCATCTGAAGCTTCTGTCCTATCAGTTAACGCTAATTTGATAGAATCCTAGGGCGAACATTATTTAGTTTCAAAAAGTTTGTCTATGAAGTTGTACTGTGTACTGGCTGTATGGTCTATTGCCAATAGTTTTAAAAGAAAACTACTTTATGCCCAAGTAGATAAAATTCAATTTTATGCCGATTATACTTAGCATTAACAAGAACTTTACGAGCATGGGAAGTGATAAAGTAATTTTAAACCTATAACCTAAACATAAATACGTATACATAAATACACCCTCTCCCTCTCACACACACCCTTACATACGCACCCTCACACTCACTACAAAGTAATAGAATAAGTTAAGTTACTTTAATTTAATTCAAATTCAAATTCAAATAGTGTTTAGAATAAAATGTATATTTCGGAACGTATCCGACAATAGTCTATATATTTTGTCTATGGACTTGGAGCTGTCAAAAAAAACGAGGGACGTGGACATTATAATAGATCGCGGTCGATAATATAAAATGTGTTATATTAAGGGCTTAATATAGGGGAAATCGATGCGGACATCGTAAAAAACATTATTAAGTCAAGGTCTGACAATATTTTGGCGTGAAGGCCACTATCAGTGTATTTCCTGTGTGTGTGTGACATAACCTGAACACGCGGTGTGCGACAAGTGGACTTGTCAATTATCATTTCTTCTGGGTTGGATGCATCCCGGGGTAGGAGGGTTGTGTTTAGATTCATCGTGGAAGGTGATCAACGCGTCACGGCACCGACACGCCTTGGAGTCCACGTGGAGGGTCTTCGTGCGAGGATCAGTGGATGACGTCATCATACAACTGTCTGGTAGGACATTTAGTATTATATTTTGTAGAATATAAGATACTTGTATACTATAAATCTGGGACAGCTTATGGGCCCCTGTTCCAGCTGCAAGTATCGCCCTTTAGCATACAATTAGTGGTGTCTGAGCGTGGTTATGGAATCCTCGCATCAGTGACGCCGATGCCCGTCACTAGTCAGTATTACCACTTTTTATAAGCTACAATTTCTGGTAGCAACGAGCGTTTTTTATCAAACAAATAGTTTATTTTGCAAAGCAGGTATAGATACGAGTATATACACTTTTTACACGTCAAATTTAATCTAATAAAGAAAATATATGTAATAAAATAATAAATGTACAATGTACATGAACTAAATTAAAGGTTTATTTAATTTATGTAGCAATATATTTACGATTAAAATGATAGGTAAAATATATATTATACAAGGTAAAATCCAATCAGCCGCCCGAACCCATACCGGAGACCCGGCCAGGGACCAGAACAAGGTTCAATGAATTGCATTGCATCTTTACTTGTCATTGTTAACTTTATATAAAAACTAAAAAACTGTGTGGAAGAGCGGTGTTCACGCCACCAGCGTGACGTTCGCGCATGCGCATGACTAATTTCGCGGCGCAGCGCTGGCGCCACCTCGCACGCCAGTGACCGTTTCTCTTCCGCGCGGGACATCGTCCGAAACACACGTGTACACACTCGCGCCGCCAGCCCAACAATATCGCGTACCTACCAGTGTTGTGTTCACATTATATACCAGTGTTGTGTTCACATTACTCCAAGACAATCCTGCACATTCCTGCCCAAGGCGCCAGCTCCATCAGCCCAACAAGGAGGGACGCCACGCGGCGCATTTGTTGGCCCATCCCCAATCATCATCAAAGGTCAGTCAGTTTACCCACAATTCTCCAATCAATACTCAAATCCCATCAGCTCTGCATTCCTGTAACCTCGCGGTTACATTTCTGGTCCTTCGAGTCCGTTTTCAAATAATTTCGAAAATTTCTGGTCTCTTCGAGCGGAAAATTTTTGGTTTAAACCACCCCCCGCCTCCCCCCCGCCGGCCCGTAACTTCGTTTGAATCAGCCCCCGTTGATTTACTACAGTCCATTTTCACCCGGTTACATATTTTGGCCCCCTCCCCGGCCCTTTTTCCGGCAAAAAATATTTTGTGGTCTCGAATACCTATTTCGGGTAGGTCATTACCGCGCCCGCGCCGCCTAGAACATTCCATTTATCTGTATAGAACCGGCCCCCCCCGCCCCCGTCACACAATAAACTCACTTTCATCCCGTTTATTATTATTATTCAGCTCAGATAATATAATTATATCCATTCAGCCCAATTGTTTGTTACAGTCCACTATATTTCTTTGTTAAACCCCCCTCCGTCACTCCCAGGGATTAATTATCAGCCCTTATAAAACCCATACGTAAAATTAATTAAACTCATAGTCATACGTATTACGTTATTATTGCGTTATTACGTTACGTATTACCAAAGCTTGATTTGCATCATTGGATTGTCCACTCATTTAGATCCGATTTCGGCTAGGTAAATACATTCTTTGTTTGTTTACGCACTCAAAGAAGTAGGTAGGTATTTTATTCTATAAATAGAATTTACCACGGCTGTTTTTTTTTGTTTTTTGTAGTTGTACTATCGTGTAAGCAAGAACTAACGCGTATTATCGGCACATGATTTCAAGGCAAATAACATTTTAGTGTACAAGTTCAGCCCTTTTCGATAATTTGTGTTACGGTAATCTCGTGTCGCAGTAATAGATTGCCGGACAGTTTTTTCGTGTTATTGCCTGCTTTTTAACCGGGTGCATATAGCACAAATATAGTAAAAAATTTTTTTTTTTCTTCTCGTCTCTGCTCTTATTGTTTATGGTACACATATAGGGTGTTCCACGTTGGTTTATCAGCTCATATACAGGTTGTTTAAAAAAAAAAAATTTTTTTTCTCTGTCGTGTTTATTTAAGAGTTCCGTGTTCCGTTTGAACATAGTCATTGTTACTTCATCCGCGCAAGTATCTCAGCTCTATTCATCTATCTCATCAATTATTTCAGTTGTACGCTCGCTTTTATAGTCCAGCTCAAACTCGTTGCGTATTTTATCTTAGTAAACAACCACCTAGTTTAACAAGATTAAGATGCCTTCGAAATCACAAGCCGCGATGTTTCGTGAGGCCGTAAAGGCGATAGTTCTGTTAAAGGAGATTGGTGCGGCGGTCGAGGCAGGCGACAGAAAAACATATTCTCTGGCGGACTTCAACGCTCGTTACGCAAACATACAACACGTTAAAACTAAGTTAGAGGACGTATATTATGAGATCCTTGACGATGAGGATTTGTCCGACGAAACTGAGGCAACCTACACGAAAAATTTTCAGTCGGCACTTAGCAACTATGATGCTATACTAGTGGAATTCGAAAAATTAAAAGAAAAATCAGCTCTTCCGGTTGGTGTTCTACCAAAAATACCCATTCCGGAGTTTCACTCGAACGTGGAAGAGTGGCCCTCATTTATTGCTGTTTTTAGGAGCCTCATCAGTGAGATGGCTACAGTCTCGGATGCTGTCAAGCTGCATTATTTGTTAGGTGCCCTAAAGGGTGAGGCACATGAAATGGTGAAACACCTCTACCCTACCAACGAGAATTATCCCATAGCCATGGAAATTCTCACCAAGCGTTACGACAATCGTCGCGTACTCATTGACCGATTTGTGGACATCATCATGAACCTTCCGCACATCCACATGCGCTCGGATATCTGCACATCGTTTTTAATTCCGCTTATCTCAGCGCAAAGCGCTCTCCGCAACCTCGATCTGCCCATGAAAGATTCTGACTATGTTTTCGTGTCCATGGTGGTGCGAAAACTACAGGGCGAGCTCCGCACTCTTTTCGAGCGGAAGTACGGATCTCGCGCAACTCTGCCCACGCTCAAGAACCTCATTGAGTTTTTGGAAGAGCACGCACGCTGCAAGGAGAATGAGTCATCGTCCCTTGCGTCACAGGATGCTCCTTCTTCAGCACGGCTCGGCCCTTCAGGAAGGCTCGCTCAGCTCAATCAGCTGGTTCAGCCCACTCGAGGTTCCCGTCAGCCTTATACGGCTACTCGAGAATTCCGCCCCATAGCTCCGCTTAGGAGCCGGCAAGAATATCGCTCTCCTCAACCTGCTCCCCATAGGCCGTTCTTGGCATTCGGTGACGCCCCAGTTTACTCGGCCCAAACATCCCCATCACCCACTCGCCAACAAAATTATTCGGCTCAACCTTCTTCCCCTACTGGTGGTATGCCATGCCCATACTGCAAGAATAGGGGACATAAGCTCATCGCCTGCCCACAATTTAATAACCAACCGGTTCAAGGTCGGTGGGATTTTGTGAACTCACGCAACCGGTGCCGACGCTGTTTGGGTCCTCACTATGAGAACGAGTACAGGTCTACACGTGCATGCAAGGAGTGTGGGCGGACTGACCACCACACTTCACTGCATCGCCATGGGGCCATGTCTCCGACACGCTCATCTGCTCATTTGCTGCCTCCGTCTCTACGTGAGCAGCCCAGACAGCGCTCAGCGCATGAGCCTCAACACCGTTCGGCACATGTTACACAGGCATACACGTACCGTCCCAACCCGCCCACTCAATCGCGATCGCCAAGTAGGTCTCGGGTAGGTAGGCAACAATGGCTACCTACAATAACAGAGCACTATGAAGGCGAGGACGACCAGCACTCAGCACACTCATCACACACACACTCATCGCATACACACTCAGCTCATTTTCACTCCATGACTTCAACTCCAACAGAGAATTCCTGTAACTCCGCACAACGTGTAGTGAACGTCACTAACACACCAATTTTGTTGCCAACCGTCTCACTTAAAATAGCAGACGTACATGGTCAATTTCACTCAGCACGAGCCCTGTTAGACTGTGGAAGTATGCTGACTCTTTGTTCTCAGCGCATGGCCAGAATTTTAAATTTACCATTAAAACATACATCTCTAAAAATCGCAGGAGTTGGAAATCAGCACACACAAAACTCAAAGGCATCAATCACAATTGTATGCCGACCTACACACCGTGACACACCTACGATCACGGCCACAGCTCATACATTGAAGAACGTAACTGGGTACCTACCGTTAGAAAAGGTTCCAGATCTCACTCAGTTAACAGGTCACCCACCGATTCCTCTTGCTGATCGAGATTATCACACACCAGCTCCGGTTGATCTAATACTAGGATCTGACGTTCTTGGTCAAGTGTTAGACGGAACCAAGGTTTCGCTCGGCCCTGGCAAGCCCATAGCCTTCGGCACGATATTCGATTTTACATTAATAGGACCTTTCGAAAGTTTACATACCTCACCCACGAATCAGGTCAATTCAGTTCACATTGTCGGCTCTCCTCTACGTGGAGGCATGTCTGCCCAGTCTCTCTCACTTCATGACCTTTGGTGGTCACCCAGTTGGCTCAAAGAACCTACCTGCACTTGGCCCAAGTTGCCACCCGCTCTAGGCCATCATGCTCTCCCAGGCCTTAAGCCCAAAAAGGTACCAGCACACATAGCAGTCCCAGATATCGATCTGGACTTGCTCACTCGCTACAGCTCACTTGACAAGCTCGTCGGAGTGACGGCTTGTATTCAAAGGTTCATATTCAATTGTCGGCACAGCCCAGATGCACGGCGCTCTGGTCCGTTGACAGCTAATGAACGCAGGGACGCTCTGTTGCACTGGGTCCGCTCTGTTCAGCACAATGAGTTTGCTGAAGACATTAATCGTATCCAGACTGATAAAGTTTGTCCCGTTCGGCTCCAGCGCCTCTCGCCCTTCATAAAGGACGGCCTCTTGAGAGTCGGTGGTCGTCTCTCTCACGCGTCAATTAGGTATGACGCTCAACACCCACTCATTCTACCCAGCTCAAGTCCGCTCGTAGATCTCATTATAGACCACTATCACAAAATACACTGCCACCCTGGAGCTGACACATTACACGCCATATTACGCCAGCAGTACTGGATTCTGTCCGCTCGTCGTATTATTAGACACCGCGTGTTTAAATGTATTAGATGTTTCCGGTGCCGCGCTCAGCCCAAGGCTCCGCTCATGGCTGATCTCCCAGTAGACAGAGTTACTCCTCAGCCAGTTTTTAGTCACGTCACGACGGACTTTGCTGGCCACTTCTTCGTTAAATCCAGCACGTTGCGGAACGCGAAACTCATAAAGGCGTATTTTTGTATTTTCGTTTGCCTCGCAACAAAGGCGGTTCATTTGGAACCAGTCTCTGCACTCACAACGGAAGCGTTCTTTGCGGCATTGCAACGTTTTATCTCACGTCGCGGTACTCCAGTTCTCATTCGCTCAGACTGCGGCACAAACTATGTAGGTGCTAGGAATCAGCTCATTGAAGTTCAGAACTTCCTTAGGTCAAACAATGATGCAATCACTCACAAGCTCGCGAATCAGCACATAACTTGGTTACTGAACCCTCCTAAAGGGCCTTGGTTCGGCGCTCTGCACGAAATAAACGTAAAATCCACCAAGCAACTACTTTATCGCGTGATAGGTGAACAGCACCTCACTTTTGAGGAATTCTCTACCCTTTTGGCTCGAATTGAGGCTGTACTCAACTCAAGACCCCTCTGCCCAATTTCATCCGACCCTACGGACTTTGAACCTCTCACGGCCGGACATTTCATTATTGGTCGTCCGCTCACCGCTCTACCTGAGCAGTCTTTTGACGACAGACCCATATCTGCTCTTAAACGCTTTCAACTCATTCAAGCGCTCTCTCAGCGCTTTTGGACTCTCTGGTCCAGATCCTACCTCCATACCCTGCAAACCCGCTCCAAATGGCTCTCCCCTTCTTCCCCTCCTCAAGTGGGTGAACTGGTCCTCATCAAAGAGGATGACCTGCCTCCGCTCCAATGGAAGTTGGGGAGAATTCTCCGCACGATACCTGGCAAGGATGGAGTGATCTGAGTTGTGGATCTGGACACAGCCCATGGAAATCTGCGACGACCTGTGTTCAAGATAGCCAGGCTGCCGTTGGATTCAGCTCAAGAGGAGTCGCAGCCCCGGCCCCCCCAGGATGTTCACGCCACCAGCGTGACGTTCACGCATGCGCATGACTAATTTCGTGGCGCAGCGCTGGCGCCACCTCGCACGCCAGTGACCGTTTCTCTTCCGCGCGGGACATCGTCCGAAACACACGTGTACACACTCGCGCCGCCAGCCCAACAATATCGCGTACCTACCAGTGTTGTGTTCACATTATATACCAGTGTTGTGTTCACATTACTCCAAGACAATCCTGCACATTCCTGCCCAAGGCGCCAGCTCCATCAGCCCAACAAGGAGGGACGCCACGCGGCGCATTTGTCGGCCCATCCCCAATCATCATCAAAGGTCAGTCAGTTTACCCACAATTCTCCAATCAATACTCAAATCCCATCAGCTCTGCATTCCTGTAACCTCGCGGTTACAAGCGGGGTCTCCTAATACAAGTATTTACGTAGTTAAAAGGAGTCTCCAATCCAGCTATGTTAAATCGCTTTGAATGATAAATAAAGATTTTTGTATTTTGTTTTTTTTTTTTGTATTTGTATGCAGTTGCAGCGGACAAAACTCTTAAAATGGTCACAACCGGGCATCCACCCTAGTTCTAGTACTCGACCGGTGTCTGCCTGCGGTCGCGGAACAACAGTTACTTGAACGTATGTAGCTACTTTTTATATCATTTACTGAAATGAAATAAAATAAGTAGGTATTCAAAGTTATAACATTGAATATTTGTAATTTCAGTAGACAGATAAGAAAACCATTTTTACTTATTGACCGCAACAATATTTAATATGAAAGTAGAATTACCAACGAGCAAGTGAAATGTAATATTTACTTCTTTCTTATTTACTGTTATGTGACTTGAAACTGTCTACCTAGAAATTATTGATATGAATTTTGTACTCACCCCTTTCTCCCAGATTTAGTGTAAAATTAATTAAATATTCAATATAAAATATACTATGGAATATACTGAATGCAGTGAAATTATCATAACGACATGACTCTTCGAGGGGTGTCAGAAGTGTTCCGGAGTATGAACTGTGAAATTCAAGTCACAGTCCACACTCGGTCGGTACACCCTCGTTTCACTGATGATTGTTACATCCCAACGTGATGGGTGGTGAAGCCTCAGCCTATCGCCGTAGGTACTTCAGGCATGAAAAGGGCGTTTTAGTGCAAGCAGGTTTTCTCACGATGTTTTCCTACACCGTTCACCAAGTAGTAAGTACCTTTTAGCACAGCTTTTAGCAAATACATTTGTGCACGCGAGTCTGTGTGCGTGAGCTTGAAAATGCAGTTTTGAATTTCAAGTAACAGGCCGCCCGCACTCTTACACCCACGTGACTTCAGAAGCACGCCGACCGAACACAATATGAACTCGCAACCTCCGGATTAGTAGGTAGTCCAGAGTACTCGAACCACTACACCACACACCACAGAGACAGTCATAAATATTAGGTAACTAATATTGTAATGGTGGCTTTCCAACACGCGCGAAACCTACCGTGATCCGCTAAGCTAAACGAAGACGCGCCATGGGAAGGGATCAACTCGGTGCGGGCCGGGGGGGAGCTTGATCCACCGCAAGTCGGTAACTTCAAAAGACTGTCGCGCGAATTCTTTCTTATGGCCGGTATACACGGCAACGATAAAACTGCGCAAACGATCTGCACAGTTCATTTGCGCAGTTTATCGAACGTCGGTAGTGCGCTTACATATCTACGATATCTGCGTCGATCGTCAGTTCTCGGCAGAAACTCTGAAGAAAAACACGTCATTCCTGATGGAAGACGATGAAGCGCTTGCGCTAGCCTGGCTTGTTTTATGCAAAAAGAAAAGAAAATCACGTAGTGTGTGGTGTAAGGATTGGCTTCTTAAAAGAAAGTCATACTCTCACATAAATTTATTAAACGAGTTGAAATCTTCCCCGAAAGACTGGCACAATTATTTGAGGATGAATGAAAAGACTTACTTACACCTCCTGTTTTTAGTTACACTGCTAATACAAAAAAAACAATACCGTGATGAGAGAAGCAATAGGTCCTCATAAAAGATTGTCTGCAACTCTGAGGTTTTTAGCTACAGGTTGCTCCTACAAGTATTTGCCAACGAACTGAATGATTGGCCCGACTTCCGTACACACACAACGATAAAACTGTGCAAACGCGATCGACAACGATTTATCGAATAGATTTTGAACCTTGCTCCGATGGCTTGCACCAACCAAAAAAGCTGCGCCGATTTTTGTATATACGTTCGATAAAACTGCGCAAATGAACTGTGCAGATCGTTTGCGCAGTTTTATCGTTGCCGTGTATACCGGCCATTAGCGTTCATTCTAGATGGCAATGTGGTATTGAATAAGTGAATAATTTTATGAAAGTACGACACTGAATTTATTCTATACAATCTATATTATCATTATCATATCATATCATAATATAATTTACAAAAAATAAGACGAAACCCTTAAAAAGTCTGTAGCGTTTACCGTGTAAGTTCACAGTAAGTTTTTTTTTCTCTGAGAGGTAATACTAAATAGGCAAAGTGATATAGTACGACCATGTCAAAACTACGACTAGTTCATCTTATCGTAAACTCAAATTAGTACTCGCTGTTGCAGTAAGATGGCGCTGTTTACCGATTTGCCATTTTAGAGGTAATTTCTCAAGAGCAATCAATTCACTATACCGCCTTGATAGATGAAATGACTGTAAAAGCAGATGGACTATATGGGACAGGTAGACAAAGGTATTATATATTTTTTTCCTTCATGACATAATATTCTCCTGTCTTGTAATTTTTATCTCTTTATTTAATTAAAGTATAGGCTTACTTTTTAAATTAGTTGTTTGTAAGTTACTAATATTAAGATTTAAAAAAAAGATGATCTTGCTAAGTTTCTTGCCCTTCTTCTTAGCAAGACTTATTTAATGGGCGGAGTTAGGCATATATTTAAATATATATAGGTATATTGCATATATTTATAATATTATTTATTCCTTATTCCTTTATTTTTATTTCATACAAGTGTATTTTTTTATTAAATTTAAGTAAACCTAACCTTTATTATTTACTTGTGTGTTTCCCCATTTTATTATACAAAACTATAACCTATATATAGTCATCATCATCATCATCATCGTATGGCCTTTGTGTCCTGCATTGTGTTTCTACAAAGCTACAATTCCAGATCTCTGCTGTAAGTCTAGTGAACGCCCTGCAGTAGGTCTAGCGGACGCTCTATGGTCCAGTGGACGTCCTGCAGTAGGTCTAGCGGACGCTCTATGGTCCAGTGGACGTCCTGCAGTAGGTCTAGCGGACGCTCTATGGTCCAGTGGACGTCCTGCAGTAGGTCTAGCGGACGCTCTATGGTCCAGTGGACGTCCTGCAGTAGGTCTAGCGGACGCTCTATGGTCCAGTGGACGTCCTGCAGTAGGTCTAGCGGACGCTCTATGGTCCAGTGGACGTCCTGCAGTAGGTCTAGCGGATGCTCTATGGTCCAGTGGACGTCCTGCAGTAGGTCTAGCGGACGCTCTATGGTCCAGTGGACGTCCTGCAGTAGGTCTAGCGGACGCTCTATGGTCCAGTGGACGTCCTGCAGTAGGTCTAGCGGACTCTCTATGGTCCAGTGGACGTCCTGCAGTAGGTCTAGCGGACGCTCTATGGTCCAGTGGACGTCCTGCAGTAGGTCTAGCAGACACTCTACAGTAGGTCTAGCGGATGCCCTGCAGTAGGCCTAGCGGACGCTCTATGGTCCAGTGGACGTCCTGCAGTAGGTTTAGCGGACGCTCTATGGTCCAGTGGACGTCCTGCAGTAGGTCTAGCGGACGCTCTATGGTCCAGTGGACGTCCTGCAGTAGGTCTAGCGGACGCTCTATGGTCCAGTGGACGTCCTGCAGTAGGTCTAGCGGATGCTCTATGGTCCAGTGGACGTCCTGCAGTAGGTCTAGCGGACGCTCTATGGTCCAGTGGACGTCCTGCAGTAGGTCTAGCGGACGCTCTATGGTCCAGTGGACGTCCTGCAGTAGGTCTAGCGGACGCTCTATGGTCCAGTGGACGTCCTGCAGTAGGTCTAGCGGACGCTCTATGGTCCAGTGGACGTCCTGCAGTAGGTCTAGCGGACGCTCTATGGTCCAGTGGACGTCCTGCAGTAGGTCTAGCGGATGCTCTATGGTCCAGTGGACGTCCTGCAGTAGGTCTAGCGGACGCTCTATGGTCCAGTGGACGTCCTGCAGTAGGTCTAGCGGACGCTCTATGGTCCAGTGGACGTCCTGCAGTAGGTCTAGCAGACACTCTACAGTAGGTCTAGCGGATGCCCTGCAGTAGGCCTAGCGGACGCTCTATGGTCCAGTGGACGTCCTGCAGTAGGTCTAGCGGACGCTCTATGGTCCAGTGGACGTCCTGCAGTAGGTCTAGCAGTCGCTCTACAGTAGGTCTAGCGGATGCCCTGCAGTAGGCCTAGCGGACGCTCTATGGTCCAGTGGACGTCCTGCAGTAGGTCTAGCGGACGCTCTATGGTCCAGTGGACGTCCTGCAGTAGGTCTAGCAGACGCTCTACAGTAGGTCTAGCGGATGCCCTGCAGTAGGCCTAGCGGACGCTCTATGGTCCAGTGGACGTCCTGCAGTAGGTCTAGCGGACGCTCTATGGTCCAGTGGACGTCCTGCAGTAGGTCTAGCAGACGCTCTACAGTAGGTCTAGCGGATTCCCTGCAGTAGGCCTAGCGGACGCTCTATGGTCCAGTGGACGTCCTGCAGTAGGTCTAGCGGACGCTCTATGGACCAGTGGACGTCCTGCAGTAGGTCTAGCGGACGCTCTATGGTCCAGTGGACGTCCTGCAGTAGTTCTAGCGGACGCTCTATGGTCCAGTGGACGTCCTGCAGTAGGTCTAGCAGACGCTCTATGGTCCAGTGGACGTCCTGCAGTAGGTCTAGCAGACGCTCTACAGTAGGTCTAATGGACGCCCTGAAGTATATGCCCTGCAGCAGGTCTTGCGGATACTCGCGTGTATCCCGTTTCTCTTGATACCGAGGAAATGTCATTCTTAGCAGATGTCCACGTCATACAAGGAACCTACAGTTTAAATTACATATTCCTACGTCCAGCCGTTTGTTCTGAGCGTTGATGGACCACTCACAGCCAGGGTATTCGTTTTGTATATTTTACAAATAGATTTTTATTTGTTTGTTTCTTTATGTCGTTGCAGGAGTGAAAAATCGCAGACATTCATTTAATGTCTGTGCAAAAATAAATGGAAACTAAAATGGTTTTTAGTTAATTAAACTCATTGTGCTATACCGCCTGTTTATACATACCTCATTCATATCATAACATATCACAATTTGTTGACAGATTAAATAAAAAAACAAACGACTTTATTGTTATGGGCCGTCATGGCGGAGTCAGGTGCATTATGTGATTTTTATACAATAATATATTATTTTTAACCGTATTCTCTAAGTTTTTAAGCTACTGTTCATGATTTAATATAAATGTTTACTCTAATAGAAAATGTAAAAATGCAACTAGTGGAGGATACAATAAACATTCTAGAACAGATCTCATCGGACAGCCAACGTTTCTATGAAAAAATTACAGAAAACCTCATTACTATTTTGAGGAGCAATTTCAAGAAGCGTAAATGCAGCAGTTACTTACTTTATGAACAGGTTTAGTTCGCACTTTTAAATTTTTTTAATATAAATTCTAGTATCAAAATGACGGAGACAAAACCTGGCACACGAGAATTTGGTGAAGGTGACGCCACGATACAACATAAGATTGAGGAAGAAAGTCATGAGGAAGAGCAAGAAATCAATGAAAAAAATGTTGAAAACGATCGTGGTGAAGAGCAAGGAGAAATGGAAGATGAAGAAAATTTAGAAGAAGAAATTGAGGCAGAATACGAAGTATACGAAGAAAAAGCAGAAGCTGAAATAGTAACCGAGGAAACTGAGAATGTTGAATTAAATGGCGATGTAGAAGATGCACATGGAACAAGTGAGAAAGAGGTATATCAAAAAGAATCAAAATCAGAAGTAGAAATTGAAGAAGAAGTGAAAGAAGACAAGAATAACATTGAAGAGGAAGAAAAAGGCGAAGAAAATGAAGTGAAAGAAACACAAAAACCTTCAATAGAAGAAGTAGTAGAAGAAGAAGCATTCATGGAAGAACCACCACCTGACCCTGCTGCCCCATTTGATTTGACTGATTCAAAGGAAGCTCTTAAACCAGCATTTGAATTACGACAAGATCAGCTAGCTGAACTTGAACAGCTTTGGGAATTGTTTCAAAACTATACACCGGTTTATTCTGATATTAGTGGATATATTACCGAAAAAGAGCTTGTCTACATGCTCAATTCTCTTCTCCTGATGACTTATACACCAGAACAACTACAAGAGTTGATTGCATACTGTGTAAGACCACCGGACTCACATGGACGCATCACTTACGAGCAGTTTGTTAAAATAGTAACAATAAGACAACGCGATAATCCTGTTGAAGAAGAACTGAGATCTGCTTTAGAAGTTTTAGATCCAGAAAAGACAGGACTGTTAGATAGAGAGAATTTTAGAGATGTTCTTGTCCATCACGGGAACAAAATGGGTGGAAGACTCGTAGATAATTTGATAAAAGAAGTGGACATTACGAATGATGGAACTCTCAGTGTTGAGGATGTGCTGGGTACCATGTGCATAGATTTGAACAAAGATGACTTAGTGCTGTTGATGAATACTATAAATCCTCCTGAAGAAGATCACGAATTGTCAAACGAGTAAATAACTTTGGAAACGATAAAAAAGAACAAAATTATAAAATAAATAGAAATAATAATAATAAAAATAATAGCGTTTATTAATTTCCCATGCAATTTCAAATACTTACATTACACTATATTATAATGCACAAAATTCGGAAACAAGTGACAAAAAGATAAAAAATTAAACTATGAATTAATGATTAGATACATATAAAAAATGTGATAATAATAATACCTAAATGAAATTTCATTAAATTAAGAATTATTGTGTCACTTCCGATTGGTGGGATACCCATTTTAGGGCAAAGGCCTCCTCCATGCAATGCCAAATTTTTCTTTCTTTGGTTAGTCTTGTCCAAGTGACTACAAAAAAGGAAGTGATGTCGTCCCGCCATCGACGAATAAATAGATATAAATAATAATAAACAATAAGTCCTTTGAATATTGTTGCGTTCCAATTTTCTGAAAACGTAATGCGATAACAACTTAAAATACTAAGCTCATAAGAAAAGTGAGAGCCCTTTAATTATATTATGTATGCCCCCACGGCAGTACCACCGCCAAGTCAAGCAAAAACTTTTCTTGAAGCAACTCAAGGCACTTTTAAGCCCCCTGCATCTTTTTTGTGAATAAAGCTAGAACTCTGAAATTTCAAATACCAAGAGTACTTACTGAACCTTTGTATCTCTACCTCCAAATTACAAGTTTATAAATTAACATTATCTCATTGCAGTATAGAAACGCAGAAAAAAAAATCTGGATGTGAGGAGCTCTGCACCGGGATTCGAACCCGGGATTGGGCGATTGCGAGAGGTCCCGGGTTCGAATCCCGGTTCAGAGCTTCTCACATCCATATTTACTTTTCTTTCTGCGTTTCTATACTGCAATGATATAATGTTAATTTATATATCTTTTCGATGGATAAATCGCCAAGTGTTCAAACATAGAAATTTAATTCTGTCATAGTTACAAGTTTATACCTATATTTTACTACAAAATATCTCACGTCAAAGTTTCCTTATTTTGTCACTCAATGACCAACTGACATATTATATCATCAAAAGTCTAAAGGTATTCTAGACCTACAAAATTTTTTATGCGGTAAGTGTTAAGTTTATATTGCAATAAAAATATAAAAACGATATTTGCAGTTGGTAATTTAACATTTCGATACAAAATCTATGTTTCCAGCTGCATTTATAAATTTGTATGACACTAGGTAGATGGTGTTGGTGGCACACTGCTTTGCATTAAAGACATCTACCACGACAACTTCTAACTCGTGAAACTAGATGGTGCGAAATTTTTTTATCTTATCTCCCCGTTCCCGTCACAATATACCGAATCCAAGGAGCATTTGTTGGTTGAACTCGACTTTGACACTGAAATTCCTGCTCTGTGTTGCATATCCACCGCCCAAAATAGACTACTTCAACACTCTTGACAATTTCCTTATTACTCATCTTACTAATTATGAGCATGCTCTTATTATGGGTGATTTTAATACTGACCTACTTAGTTCTCCAAATTCACAAATTTGTAACCGCTCTAAAAAAAACTTTAGACGCTGACCACTTCTGTTAATGTTTCCATTCTGAATCTTGATGCTACCCATCACATTAGTGATTCTCCCACACTTCTGGATCTTGTCATGACCCGATGCCTTGACCGTATTGCTTCTCATGGCCAGTTTACGGCAGCTAGTTTTTCTCAAAGTCAAGCCCAAAGTCATTCTTCAGCGTAATTTTGCAGATATGGACAGGAAATAACTCTTTGCTGATGCAAACAAGGTTGATTGGTCTCAGTTGGAGGGTCTTGAGAGTATCAATGACATGCTCAACCAATTTCATAAATTGGTTAGCGACCTTTACGACGTGCATGCTCCAATTCGTCCAGTACGAATAAAACATGCTCCAGCTCCATGGTTCTCCGATAGTATTCGTAAACTGATGGCACACAGGGATAGACTACGGCGTGGACACAAAAAAGACCCGACTAAAGAGAACTGGAGTAGGTTCAAAGCTGCAAGAAATCGCTGCAATCTGGTGATAAGAAACGCCAAACGGCGTCACATTCACACCAATGTAGAACAATGTTCCCCAATAATCTTTGGCACTTTTTACAAACTTTGGGCTTCGGTAAAAGTCAACAGGAGCTTAACCCTTCTCTGGACATTAACGGTTTGAACCATCACTTCTGTTCTCCTCCACACACTAAGATCCACTGGTGAAACACTCAACTATAAGACATCTTTTAGCCTCACCTCCTATTAATGCCAACAGTTTCAACTTCGTTCCTGTTGGGGTGTCAGTGCCCGCTGTTCCTAGATCTTCTGGACGGGAGTTCTGACGGGATAGCTCGAGTAAAATAAACGGAGTGTAAGTTTAAGTGCTGTATTTTAAGGATAATAGTGTCGCGTGCGTATATGTACAAGATCGCAGAGAGAAGAGAATGACTAAACATAAAAATGATTGATTGAATCAATGAAGGCTGATTGAATGAATGAAGACAGATAGAATGATTGATTGAAATATTGAATGAATGAATGAATATAAATGTAACGCGCGCACTTATAAATTAGCCTAAAACCGCCCGGCGGCCGGTACCCGTCACGCACCGGCTTGAAGATTGTCTCCAACATTCCAGTTTCAGGATACACTGTCGAAAAAATTATCATGTCGATCCCGATTAAAGCTCGGTTGTGATGACTTAGGCCGTTATCTTCTCTTACCTATTCTCAAGACCATTGTTTCGACTATTACTCACATAATTAATTTTCCACTTTCATCTAGTAGCTTTCCTTCTTTATGGAAAATGGCGTATATGGTCCCTTTATCAAAGTCTTCTGACCACAATACATTCAAAAATTATCGCCCGATATCTATTCTACCTTTTATATCGAAGGTGCTCGAAGGAGTGCTCAATCACCAACTTATGAATTTTCTTCACACGAATAATCTCTTAAATATTATAGCATTATTCCTTATTCCTATATTTTTATTTCATTTAGGTGTATTATTTTTATTTTATTTAATTAAACCCAACCTTTATTATTTCCTTGAATAATTCGCCATATTATTATTTATGACATAAAACTATTACCTATACACATACATATTATTTAATTGCTTATATTACATGAAACTGACCTGTAATAAGTGTATCTGTTATACCTACATTACATAAATAAATATATTTCAATTCATATATTTCATATTTCATTTCATTTCAAATCCTTTTTCGGGATTTCGTCCACCTCATAATACTTGTTCTGCCCTTATCAAAATAACTGATGATTTCCGTTATGCCATGGATACATGGGGGCTCGGTTGGTGATCATTGAACCTTGTTCCTGGATACATGGGGGCTCGGTTGGTGATCATTGAACCTTGTTCCTGGATACATGGGGGCTCGGTTGGTGATCATTGAACCTTGTTCCTGGATACATGGGGGCTCGGTTGGTGATCATTGAACCTTGTTCCTGGATACATGGGGGCTCGGTTGGTGATCATTGAACCTTGTTCCTGGATACATGGGGGCTCGGTTGGTGATCATTGAACCTTGTTCCTGGTCCCTAGCCGGGTCTCCGGTATGGGTTCGGGCGGCTGATTGGATTTTACCTTGTATAATATATATTTTACCTATCATTTTAATCGTAAATATATTGCTACATAAATTAAATAAACCTTTAATTTAGTTCATGTACATTTATTATTTTATTACATATATTTTCTTTATTAGATTAAATTTGACGTGTAAAAAGTGTATATATCTATACCTGCTTTGCAAAATAAACTATTTGAATTTGAATTTGAATACACTTCTCACCCTGCTATTCTATTCCTCGTTCCCTAAATGTTTCGGACTCTGCTACGTCATGGTTTAATTCTTTTCTCGCATTCGTGTCAATGACACATTCTCCGATTGGTGTGACGTGACTGCTGGAGTTCAACAAGGTGGAGTTATTTCCCCTTTGCTTTTCTTGTCTTCATAAATACTCTTGTCTATGTTGTAAACTTCAGCTCTTATCACTTGTATGCCGATGACTTACAGCTGTACTTATCCTGCAAACAAGATTCACTGTCCAATACTATTAAGAGTATGACATAGCCAAAACAAAAACCAGTTCCGGGCGTGGCTTACTTATTTTACGATTGCGCGCGCGGGGAAATTTGTCCCGGTGTCAAAGCTCGCGCCTACCATAGCGAAATTATGATTAGAGTGGACGAGCTAGGGGTAATAGGTATTTTATTTGATCTAATTTATTAGTGTTTTTCGATCATCGCTATACAGCATTGATCCTACTTGCTATCACCTCGGGATGTAAATATATATTATGGTCTGTTTGAGCATCGTATACTTTGCACGTGAATCTGGAAACAAAAATCCATTATTTGAATAGAATTGGAATGAATATGTTAACACACCATGCAATAATGAAAATGAGTACAAACCGCTCCAAACCAACCATCTCTTCTTCGGAGAGGGTTTCAAGAGGATTTGATTTGCTTACAAAAGCAGTGGTTACTTCAGGGTGCGACATTCACGTTTGGAAACAAGTTTTTTTTCCCTTTGAATTGAAATAAGACGTTGTTTCACACCCTGTGAAAGCATGAAAGCTTCGAAGCGCAGCAGACATATCAGAACCTAAAGCATTTGCTATTTTATGTACTGCCACGTATCGACGTTTGTTAGCCGTTCCCGTTAACAACCATAATTCTTTCAGACCTTCTTCTTTTAATATTTCAAAGTATGAAATTAGCAAGACCACTGTGTCCAAAGATCGCACTGGAATGTGGGTTGTTCCTTGCACAGCCATATCTTTTGTATGCCAAACAAGACGGCCATCAGCTTCTTCCATGTGCAATATTCGTTTTATGGACAATGGCAGTACAAGAAGCGTCGGAAGCAGATACTTGTTACCACCATAGCGCCAGAAAAGCTTTTTAGGAATTCGCAACCAAGAAATTTAAACAAATCTAATTCATTTTGGTCGTTTCTCAGAAAGTCTGACCAGTAACGTGGCAAAGGGCCATTGGGAGTCACCTGGTGACGAATTCTTGTCCCTCTATCTTCACGTTCCTGTCCTTTGAGGCTGTGAGGCAAATATAGATCCCACACAAGATCTATTCTCTTGCAGTTCAGCTTTTGTACCTACTAGGTGCTGAATTTTCTGCTTGAGATCTGTTGTGTAATATTTTTTTTGTAAGTTTTGGAATTATTAGGTTGGCACATTTGCACAACCGCTGCTCCATCAAAAATAATCCCATCCATTTGAGAAGGAGGCACGTCTTCAGTTTTAGCCAACAATTCCAGTTTCTCTGCAAGGTCGGCCTTGGTACCTGTGCGTAGTCTTGGTACCTGTGCGTAGTCTTGGTACCTGTGCGTAGTCTTGGTACCTGTGCGTAGTCTTGGTACCTGTACGTAGTCTTGGTACCTGTGCGTAGTCTTGGTATCTGTACGTAGTCTTGGTACCTGTGCGTAGTCTTGGTACCTGTACGTAGTCTTGGTACCTGTGCGTAGTCTTGGTACCTGTACGTAGTCTTGGTACCTGTGCGTAGTCTTCCATTCACTGATAATGATGGTGGGCATGTTTGATTTTCAAACTGGAAGAATTTATCCAGATCAAGCTGTCTTTCTCTTGCAACTATAAAAAGACGGGAGTACAGGTTTAGTCTTTTTTAATTTTTGTTCAAAAATTTTAGTGCGTATATAATTTATACTTGCGATTGTCGGCACTTGTTGAAACTTGGAAAGCATCTTTAATAAAACTCACTTGTACACTATTTCACACATTTCACACTTTTAATTTATAATTATACACCCAACCGGTTTCGAATAATTAATTCATTTTCAAGGGTTTTATTTATTAATAAAAACGCTAATGCCGACCACAATTTACTTAATTATTATAAAACTTGTAAAGCTACAAAAAGCTTTTTTACTCTCTCCTCGGTTACCCAGGATGAAATAAAAAAAATAATATACAGCATTAAAACAAACGCAAAAGGACATGACGGCATCACTTTGGAAATGCTACACATGACTTTACATTTTACATTGCCGGTTATTACAGCGATCGTCAACAAATCAATCGAAATGCAAAAATTTCCGCGGAGCTACAAACTTGCAGTCGTTAAACCCATATCAAAGTCAAGCAACGTCGCAAGTTTTAAGGATTTACGGCCAATAAGCGTTTTGCCACTTTTATCGAAAGTGGTCGAAAAATCAGTACAGAAACAATTGATTAAGTATTTCTCATACGAAGAAATAATACCTAACATACAATCTGGCTTTCGTGCTGATCATGGTACCGAGACAGCCCTACTGAAGGTCACGGATGATATCCTTTTAGCCTCAGATAATGGCCTTTCAACCTTGCTCGTACTACTGGACTTTTCGCGTGCATTTGACTGCATTAACATAGAGCTGTTGGTTGCAAAACTTAAATTCTATGGTTTCTCTGACAATACTTGTAAATGGTTTAATTCATTTCTAATAGGACGATCACAGTACGTATCGACAGAAAAAGACAGTGGGGATTCTGTTACTTCAGACGTATCTGAGTTAATAAGAGGAACACCCCAGGGATCGATTTTAAGCCCAATTCTGTTTACCATTTATACAGCAGACATGCCGACGCTTTTAAGCGATTGCAAGTGCCACCTTTATGCTGACGATACGCAAATTTACTATTCTTTTAAACAAGCTGACACCGCTTTAGCAGTAAGAACGGTAAATGATGACCTAGATAGAATATTCATATGGGCCAAAAAAAACTGTTTGGTACTGAATCCCCTTAAATCAAAATGTTTAGCGTTAGGTACTAGGCACCAAATCCATAGTGTACTACAACAGGACCCTCTTATAAAAATTAATGGTCAAAAAGTCCCATTTGTATCGGAGGCGAGAAATTTAGGTTTAGTGTACGATGAGGAATTAAGGTTTAAGTCCCACATTGAAGAAAAAATTAGATATGCCTTTTTTAAGGTAAAAGTACTCTATGGAATTCGTGGATATCTCACTAAAGATATAAGGGAAACCCTGATCGAGCTTTTAGTTCTGTCACCTTTTAACTACTGTAGTGCCGTTTATAGTCCACGCATAATGCAAAAAACTGTTGGCGCTATCCAAAGAGTTCAAAATGCATGCGCACGCTTCTGTTATACAATACCTAAGCGCACGCACGTCACTCCCTTTTTAAACAAGTACAATAAGTTGAATATGCAAGCAAGAACGGAGCTGCATATGGCGTGTCTCACACATAAAGTTGTATGGAATAAATGTCCAGCATATCTTTACAACAAACTGAAATTTAGAAAAGACGCCCATTGTAGACATACAAGATCCAATGATTTAAATTTACTGTGCATGCCAAAACATAGATTAGCTGGTTTTCAAGGATGTTTCACGTATAAAAGTGCGAAAATTTGGAACAATCTACCTCCGCCTATTAGAGACAAATTTATTTCAGTCGAGACATTCAAACTCAAATTGAAGCAAAATCTCTTAATAAAGCAGAAAACATTTGGACTTTTAAAATGTCCCAAAAACCAAATAATTCGCTTATCTATATTTGAGGTACTAATCTAAGTAGTTAAGCTTTCCCATATTTTTGTACATACATATACATACTCGTAAATACTTCACTCATCCTTATTTTCTGTGTTCATTAGTTTAAGCAATCTCTTGGTTTTGTACTTTATAATTATTTGTAAACTTACTAGTGGAATGGATGTAGCTGAAAATCAGCGCTATCTAAAAACTTTTTTTTTTTTTTTTGGTAGCATAAAGCTGAGCTACGTCCATTTATCAGGGTAATTCTATTTCTTATATATTTTTTTTTTTGCATAGTTTTTTTACAATGTTTTTTGTCGTGTTTTGTTTTTTTTTTATCTTGATAATAAAGCTTTTTTTCTTTCTTTCTTTCTTTCTTATTTATCTCCGAACTACTACAACTACGTGCTGTAAAAACCAATATTATTTTTGTAGTCAAAAATAATTTTAAATAATTAAAAATAATTTTGTCATGTTGTGACGATATTTATGTATTTGGTAACGAAGTATTTATAAATAAAAAAATATATAATTGAAGTAACGACCTCACCACCACTACGCCCGCGTATGTAAATTTAAATATTTCTGTAACTAATAAAGATATTGACATGCGGTTTTTTATCAAACGTTTTATTGATTTAGTGACAATTTGAGATATTGAAAAAATAACACGACCTATGTTTTTATGGGATTAAGCAAAAACAAACCAATAAAATAAAATAAAAAAATTACAAAAGGTAGGTTTTTCGGCAACCATCATAATTTCCAACCATCATCAACAATCATAACTTCGTTTTTTTTTCTTAATTAAATTATTAGTTTTCTTTCGATTAACACATTAATCAACAAAATCGGTGCACCCGTTTGGCTTGTAGAAGTTTTTTTTTTCAAGTGGCGCCATCTCTGTTCCTAAGGGGTGAAACTTTCACTGCTGCGGAAAAAAATACTTATCTTTGTCCCCTTTATCACTGTGAAAAGTGACTTGCTTCCATCACTGAGTGACTTGCTTCCATCACTGAGTGACTTGCTTCCATCACTGAGTGACTTGCTTCCATCACTGAGTGACTTGCTTCCATCACTGAGTGCAGCTTTAACTATAGCTATAGCAATAAATATAGCTACGAGTATAATCTAAAACATGATACGAAGAATGTTGTGGTTTTTCCAAAATATTATTATAATGTGAAGGAAAAAATCGAAATTCACCCTTATTTCTTGGATTTTCGTCTAAACCACCACGAATCTAATTACAAATTTTCGTCCAACCGCCACGAATCTAATTACACATTTTTCCGACGTAATCTGCACCTTAATATATCTATACTGAAATTACTCATACATTTAGACCCGATGGTACGTAACTAAAACAAGAATACAATGGTCAAATGAATACAATGGTCAAATGAATACAATGGTCAAATGAATACAATGGTCAAATGAATACAATGGTCAAATGAATACAATGGTCAAATGAATACAATGGTCAAATGAATACAATGGTCAAATGAATACAATGGTCAAATGAATACAATGGTCAAATGAATACAATGGTCAAATGAATACAATGGTCAAATGAATACAATGGTCAAATGAATACAATGGTCAAATGAATACAATGGTCAAATGAATACAATGGTCAAATAGTGACGGTAGGTATAAATTGGCACGCGTCGGTGCAATCTGTATGTAACTAAATACCACACCGCAAAAGGGTCTGGCCAGGTATCTTTTGTTATCACTAATCCTATTGTTAACACCTAATGACCGTCTTAAGTGGAATCGGGCCATGGTATTTGAAATGTACTATACTTCCTACCTTCTAGTATTTACAATCTAGGTTATGTCATGTTCATTTATTCACTATTCATTTCTATTAAAATCTTGATTAATGAAGTGAAACAAAATTAATTATTATAATTATTATTAAAAAGTATGTACTGTGCATCACACATTCTAATTTATTACAACCTATTAGTTTATTACATGTCAATTTACCACAAGTCACCAAGATTGTCCCATAATCTACAACCAGAAGACTGGCTGATCGTTTGTTGTTAAAGTATGTTCGCAAAAAGTAGAACTAGAACGCTTGGCGCTTCGGGAGACCCTCAGTTATTGAGGACAAGTAACTGCTTTCATCAGAAACATCACATGGGGCGAAAGAAAGAGCCAGTAGTGAGCGGGAGTTGTGAGTGGCGAATGAATGAATGTTGAACCGCCAGATGAATATTCGCGCGGCGTCGCGACGGATGCGTGGATCACACCCGGTCATTTCGAAACGCAAGCGCTTTTTGGCGGGAAACTTTTATAAATATTTTATTATTAATAAATATTAATATTTGGTGTTTTTCAACTTAAATAAGCATTGATTTACATTTAACGATTTATTGTATTTACAAGTAAATCTGTGATTGTTCTGTTATATAGGTATTAATATTAATATTAATATTAATATTAAGGAATCAGACTTGGAATTAATTTGTTCCTGACACTTCGTGGTAAAATGGTAAGTTTGTTTATTTTAACACAGTTATAAAAATAATATTAAATTATCTATAAATGTACACATACAATTTAAAGATTATTTATTATTATTGATATCTAAGAAAATAAAATCTTTAATAAATATTGACAACATAGTTTTTGTTGTTTGAATATATTGTTTTTACTTTTATAAAGAATTGTGTGCTGAATCTGAACTCTAAACTCGTATACTTTTGTAAGAGCTCGGTTTGTTCATACATTTCATACTAAGTCTTTTTAGGGTTCCGTACCTAAAAGGTACTAAAGCAACCTTTATGGTGAAACTCCGTTGTCTGTCCGTCCGTCCTTATGTCACAGCTTCATAACTTGAGCACCGTTAATGATAAAGACATGAAATTTGGCACGAAAATAGCATTAATTTGCCCACATAGCACGGTGTAAAAAAATATGAAAATAAAAAATATTATCCTAAAAATATAAGTAGATAATATAAAGCTAATTGTAAAAATATATACTTTTACTAAGTTTTACTATGTAAACCACAAAAATATGTATGTCTCCCCCCCCCCTTATCTCCGAAAATGGTAGACCGAAAAATATGAAAAAAATCATCCACAATACGGAACCCTAGGTCCGCAACTCTCACTCGCACTTGGCAGGTTTCTTTATGAATGGTTTGAGTCCATTTTGAGTCATTTAACTAAAATCTAAGCTTGGTTTCATTAATCTTTTTATCTTAATATTAAAAAGAACTATTTATTTAAATTATCATTGAAAAATAAAGCCAAAAAACTAATTGTTTTAAGTGTGATGCCCCACCTTAGACAAATATAAGTAATAAACAGGATCGAGACCGCCCTGTCCCACGGCAAGGCGCCCAGAATGCTAGCGACATAAAAAAAACTTTTATTTCAGAACTTGGTACCATAAAAATTAAATTTAAAACATAATGAGATTAATAAGTTACACATATAAATTTTAATTACAAAAAAGTCAATCACACAGTTATTTCAATAAAATGAAAATTTAATTAACATAAAAGAAAATAAATAAAAAGAAATTGATGGACAAATGATTGAATGTGTAGTGTCATCCAGTGTTGGTTGATAAGACACCCACACCCACACCCACACCTACCACCCACACCTACCACCCACTACTTTCAGGATGGCATTAAGGCTGCCGCACACTCTGTGCATGAGAGAAGCTGCTTTTTTGCGCATACATTACCTCTGGAGAGTCAGACTAATTTTCTTGTTTTTTATTAAATTTAAGGTTGTTGGTATTTTAAGTTACTAACTTAGCTTTTCCTCGGGTGTTCGGTTATGCATTATTTAGTTAACTTGTTAATTAACTTTTTTTTTCGATATTTTAATTTTATTGTTTTTAAGTTTGGTTTTATCAATATAATTTAATTTTGACCAATAACTATAAATTTTTATAAAAGCTGTAAAAACTATAAATAACCTTTTTGAAGTTTCACGAAGTAGTGAACCGGTCTGTTTTTAAATCAGTTATGTGCAAGAAACATTGTTTTTTGACGAAATTCAAAATTCTGTATATTTATGTTACATTTTAAGTAGTGTGTCATCACTGATAATGATAGAATGTTTTGAATCAAACTTCTTGCTTGTTAAGAGGGGCTCACTTTGGGGCACTCTTACACGGTAGGATTTACCAACCAGCTTACAAACTTCACAGTAGAACTCCCCAAGCTGGTTTACCAACCACCTTACAAACTTCACAGTAGAACTCCCCAAGCTGGTTTACCAACCAGCTTACAAACTTCACAGTAGAACTCCCCAAGCTGGTTTACCAACCACCTTACAAACTTCACAGTAGAACTCCCCAAGGTGGTTTACCAACCACCTTACAAACTTCACAGTAGAACTCCCCAAGCTGGTTTACCAACCACCTTACAAACTTCACAGTAGAATTCCCCAAGCTGGTTTACCAACCACCTTACAAACTTCACAGTAGAATTCCCCAAGCTGGTTTACCAACCACCTTACAAACTTCACAGTAGAACTCCCCAAGCTGGTTTACCAACCACCTTACAAACTTCACAGTAGAACTCCCCAAGCTGGTTTACCAACCACCTTACAAACTTCACAGTAGAACTCCCCAAGCTGGTTTACCAACCACCTTACAAACTTCACAGTAGAACTCCCCAAGCTGGTTTACCAACCACCTTACAAACTTCACAGTAGAACTCCCCAAGCTGGTTTACCAACCAGCTTACAAACTTCACAGTAGAACTCCCCAAGCTGGCTTACCAACCACCTTACAAACTTCACAGTAGAACTCCCCAAGCTGGTTTACCAACCACCTTACAAACTTCACAGTAGAACTCCCCAAGCTGGTTTACCAACCACCTTACAAACTTCACAGTAGAACTCCCCAAGCTGGTTTACCAACCACCTTACAAACTTCGCAGTAGAACTCCCCAAGCTGGTTTACCAACCAGCTTACAAACTTCACAGTAGAACTCCCCAAGCTGGTTTGCCAACCACCTTACAAACTTCACAGTAGAACTCCCCAAGCTGGTTTACCAACCACCTTACAAACTTCACAGTAGAACTCCCCAAGCTGGTTTACCAACCACCTTACAAACTTCACAGTAGAACTCCCCAAGCTGGTTTACCAACCAGCTTACAAACTTCACAGTAGAACTCCCCAAGCTGGTTTGCCAACCACCTTACAAACTTCACAGTAGAACTCCCCAAGCTGGTTTACCAACCACCTTACAAACTTCACAGTAGAACTCCCCAAGCTGGTTTACCAACCACCTTACAAACTTCACAGTAGAACTCCCCAAGCTGGTTTACCAACCACCTTACAAACTTCACAGTAGAAATCCCCAAGCTGGTTTACCAACCACCTTACAAACTTCACAGTAGAACTCCCCAAGCTGGTTTACCAACCACCTTACAAACTTCACAGTAGAACTCCCCAAGCTGGTTTACCAACCACCTTACAAACTTCACAGTAGAACTCCCCAAGCTGGTTTACCAACCAGCTTACAAACTTCACAGTAGAACTCCCCAAGCTGGTTTGCCAACCACCTTACAAACTTCACAGTAGAACTCCCCAAGCTGGTTTACCAACCACCTTACAAACTTCACAGTAGAACTCCCCAAGCTGGTTTACCAACCACCTTACAAACTTCACAGTAGAACTCCCCAAGCTGGTTTACCAACCAGCTTACAAACTTCACAGTAGAACTCCCCAAGCTGGTTTGCCAACCACCTTACAAACTTCACAGTAGAACTCCCCAAGCTGGTTTACCAACCACCTTACAAACTTCACAGTAGAACTCCCCAAGCTGGTTTACCAACCACCTTACAAACTTCACAGTAGAACTCCCCAAGCTGGTTTACCAACCACCTTACAAACTTCACAGTAGACCTCCCCAAGCTGGTTTACCAACCACCTTACAAACTTCACAGTAGAACTCCCCAAGCTGGTTTACCAACCACCTTACAAACTTCACAGTAGAACTCCCCAAGCTGGTCTGAGTCCACAAACACCTGACAAGCCTTATCCTGCCACCACTAGTCACTTGATCACCGCAACGCCTACACCTTGCTGACTATACTGTCACAGGAGATGTTCGATGTCTGCTGATTGCTATCGTGAGGACCTCATCATACCAGTCCTCATTACGTCGTGAGGACCTCATCATACCAGTCCTCATTACGTCGTGAGGACCTCATCATACCAGTCCTCATTACGTCGTGAGGACCTCATCATACCAGTCCTCATTACGTCGGTCTTTCAGACCCAGAATAACTGTGGCAGTTTCCGACAGATGAGAAGACAAAGTCGAATGCTGTCCAGACATTGGAAAGTTCTTCATACAACTGTATAATAAACTACAAAAACATAAATATATATACTTACGAAAATGTTTCATGTAAGTCAATTTCAACGTACAGTAGTTACAAATCTAAAATATTAAATAGTATAGGCTGGTCCAAAAGGTGACGTCAAAAAATTTTTTTTAGATTCCTCATGCCGGAGTGTATCCAAAAATACCCCATGTATGTTTCGCGATTTTTAGCAGTTTAGAAGTTATGATTTTTTAAATGTGTATTTGCGAATTTTCTACCGGAGCAACTTAAACAAATCATAACCAATACGTAATACTTAGCATTAACCAAATATTAAAACATGCTGACTGAATTGCAGCAACTCATTTAAGTACTGTAATTTAGACGGCAATATTTACGGCAATTTAGACGGCAATATTTACGGCAATTTAGACGGCAATATTTACGGCAATTTAGACTGCAATATTTATAAAAAAATAATTTACCAAGTAAAATGAAAAATAACGTCGCAAATTTTTACTGCGCTTAAGTATGTTTTTATGGTGTGAAAATTAATTCAAATGACTCACTAAATCAGCTTATTACATGTTACTGCGTTTTAATTTGTGATCAGCTACAATACATTATGATAGGCAACGCAGTATCCAGGTTTTCAGTATATTTAACTTCTTGTAAATAAAATAAACTAAAAATAGCCTTTATTTCCCATAACTATAAAAAAAGTGTTTCCTAATTACTAAATAATGTAACAATTAAAAAATATCACAAAAATTCTTAAAATCATAAATAAGAAATGCTACTGTATATTTAAACCTAAAATATTCTACTTTGTCTCAAATTGTTTTAGCTAGTCATGGGGCATGTCCTCTAACAGTGTCCACTCGACTCTGTTCTTTGCACGTCTGTTCCACGTATTTCCTGCTGCCTCTACCGGTGGACCGATGACATAGTAGAGGCGGCAGGAAATACGTGGACCAGCTTAATGCGGAGGCAAAAACATGATAAGTAGTACATCAGAGTAGCCTAATGCGGAGGTAAAAACATGATAAGTAGTACATCAGAGTAGCCTAATGCGGAGGTAAAAACATGATAAGTAGGTACATCAGAGTAGCCTAATGCGGAGGTAAAAACATGATAAGTAGGTACATCAGAGTAGCCTAATGCGGAGGCAAAAACATGATAAGTAGGTACATCAGAGTAGCCTAATGCGGAGGTAAAAACATGATAAGTAGTACATCAGAGTAGCCTAATGCGGAGGTAAAAACATGATAAGTAGGTACATCAGAGTAGCCTAATGCGGAGGTAAAAACATGATAAGTAGGTACATCAGAGTAGCCTAATGCGGAGGCAAAAACATGATAAGTAGGTACATCAGAGTAGCCTAATGCGGAGGCAAAAACATGATAAGTAGGTACATCAGAGTAGCCTAATGCGGAGGTAAAAACATGATAAGTAGTACATCAGAGTAGCCTAATGCGGAGGTAAAAACATGATAAGTAGGTACATCAGAGTAGCCTAATGCGGAGGTAAAAACATGATAAGTAGGTACATCAGAGTAGCCTAATGCGGAGGTAAAAACATGATAAGTAGTACATCAGAGTAGCCTAATGCGGAGGTAAAAACATGATAAGTAGGTACATCAGAGTAGCCTAATGCGGAGGTAAAAACATGATAAGTAGGTACATCAGAGTAGCCTAATGCGGAGGTAAAAACATGATAAGTAGTACATCAGAGTAGCCTAATGCGGAGGCAAAAACATGATAAGTAGTACATCAGAGTAGCCTAATGCGGAGGTAAAAACATGATAAGTAGTACATCAGAGTAGCCTAATGCGGAGGTAAAAACATGATAAGTAGGTACATCAGAGTAGCCTAATGCGGAGGTAAAAACATGATAAGTAGTACATCAGAGTAGCCTAATGCGGAGGTAAAAACATGATAAGTAGGTACATCAGAGTAGCCTAATGCGGAGGTAAAAACATGATAAGTAGGTACATCAGAGTAGCCTAATGCGGAGGTAAAAACATGATAAGTAGTACATCAGAGTAGCCTAATGCGGAGGCAAAAACATGATAAGTAGTACATCAGAGTAGCCTAATGCGGAGGTAAAAACATGATAAGTAGTACATCAGAGTAGCCTAATGCGGAGGCAAAAACATGATAAGTAGGTACATCAGAGTAGCCTAATGCGGAGGTAAAAACATGATAAGTAGGTACATCAGAGTAGCCTAATGCGGAGGTAAAAACATGATAAGTAGTACATCAGAGTAGCCTAATGCGGAGGTAAAAACATGATAAGTAGGTACATCAGAGTAGCCTAATGCGGAGGTAAAAACATGATAAGTAGGTACATCAGAGTAGCCTAATGCGGAGGTAAAAACATGATAAGTAGTACATCAGAGTAGCCTAATGCGGAGGTAAAAACATGATAAGTAGGTACATCAGAGTAGCCTAATGCGGAGGTAAAAACATGATAAGTAGGTACATCAGAGTAGCCTAATGCGGAGGTAAAAACATGATAAGTAGGTACATCAGAGTAGCCTAATGCGGAGGTAAAAACATGATAAGTAGGTACATCAGAGTAGCCTAATGCGGAGGTAAAAACATGATAAGTAGGTACATCAGAGTAGCCTAATGCGGAGGTAAAAACATGATAAGTAGGTACATCAGAGTAGCCTAATGCGGAGGTAAAAACATGATAAGTAGGTACATCAGAGTAGCCTAATGCGGAGGTAAAAACATGATAAGTAGGTACATCAGAGTAGCCTAATGCGGAGGTAAAAACATGATAAGTAGGTACATCAGAGTAGCCTAATGCGGAGGCAAAAACATGATAAGTAGGTACATCAGAGTAGCCTAATGCGGAGGTAAAAACATGATAAGTAGGTACATCAGAGTAGCCTAATGCGGAGGTAAAAACATGATAAGTAGTACATCAGAGTAGCCTAATGCGGAGGTAAAAACATGATAAGTAGGTACATCAGAGTAGCCTAATGCGGAGGTAAAAACATGATAAGTAGGTACATCAGAGTAGCCTAATGCGGAGGTAAAAACATGATAAGTAGGTACATCAGAGTAGCCTAATGCGGAGGTAAAAACATGATAAGTAGTACATCAGAGTAGCCTAATGCGGAGGCAAAAACATGATAAGTAGGTACATCAGAGTAGCCTAATGCGGAGGTAAAAACATGATAAGTAGTACATCAGAGTAGCCTAATGCGGAGGTAAAAACATGATAAGTAGGTACATCAGAGTAGCCTAATGCGGAGGTAAAAACATGATAAGTAGTACATCAGAGTAGCCTAATGCGGAGGCAAAAACATGATAAGTAGTACATCAGAGTAGCCTAATGCGGAGGTAAAAACATGATAAGTAGTACATCAGAGTAGCCTAATGCGGAGGTAAAAACATGATAAGTAGGTACATCAGAGTAGCCTAATGCGGAGGTAAAAACATGATAAGTAGGTACATCAGAGTAGCCTAATGCGGAGGCAAAAACATGATAAGTAGGTACATCAGAGTAGCCTAATGCGGAGGCAAAAACATGATAAGTAGGTACATCAGAGTAGCCTAATGCGGAGGTAAAAACATGATAAGTAGTACATCAGAGTAGCCTAATGCGGAGGCAAAAACATGATAAGTAGGTACATCAGAGTAGCCTAATGCGGAGGTAAAAACATGATAAGTAGGTACATCAGAGTAGCCTAATGCGGAGGTAAAAACATGATAAGTAGGTACATCAGAGTAGCCTAATGCGGAGGTAAAAACATGATAAGTAGTACATCAGAGTAGCCTAATGCGGAGGTAAAAACATGATAAGTAGTACATCAGAGTAGCCTAATGCGGAGGTAAAAACATGATAAGTAGGTACATCAGAGTAGCCTAATGCGGAGGTAAAAACATGATAAGTAGGTACATCAGAGTAGCCTAATGCGGAGGTAAAAACATGATAAGTAGGTACATCAGAGTAGCCTAATGCGGAGGTAAAAACATGATAAGTAGGTACATCAGAGTAGCCTAATGCGGAGGTAAAAACATGATAAGTAGGTACATCAGAGTAGCCTAATGCGGAGGTAAAAACATGATAAGTAGGTACATCAGAGTAGCCTAATGCGGAGGTAAAAACATGATAAGTAGGTACATCAGAGTAGCCTAATGCGGAGGTAAAAACATGATAAGTAGGTACATCAGAGTAGCCTAATGCGGAGGTAAAAACATGATAAGTAGTACATCAGAGTAGCCTAATGCGGAGGCAAAAACATGATAAGTAGTACATCAGAGTAGCCTAATGCGGAGGTAAAAACATGATAAGTAGGTACATCAGAGTAGCCTAATGCGGAGGCAAAAACATGATAAGTAGGTACATCAGAGTAGCCTAATGCGGAGGTAAAAAACATGATAAGTAGTACATCAGAGTAGCCTAATGCGGAGGTAAAACATGATAAGTAGGTACATCAGAGTAGCCTAATGCGGAGGTAAAAACATGATAAGTAGTACATCAGAGTAGCCTAATGCGGAGGTAAAAACATGATAAGTAGGTACATCAGAGTAGCCTAATGCGGAGGTAAAAACATGATAAGTAGGTACATCAGAGTAGCCTAATGCGGAGGTAAAAACATGATAAGTAGTACATCAGAGTAGCCTAATGCGGAGGTAAAAACATGATAAGTAGGTACATCAGAGTAGCCTAATGCGGAGGTAAAAACATGATAAGTAGGTACATCAGAGTAGCCTAATGCGGAGGTAAAAACATGATAAGTAGGTACATCAGAGTAGCCTAATGCGGAGGTAAAAACATGATAAGTAGGTACATCAGAGTAGCCTAATGCGGAGGTAAAAACATGATAAGTAGGTACATCAGAGTAGCCTAATGCGGAGGTAAAAACATGATAAGTAGGTACATCAGAGTAGCCTAATGCGGAGGTAAAAACATGATAAGTAGGTACATCAGAGTAGCCTAATGCGGAGGTAAAAACATGATAAGTAGGTACATCAGAGTAGCCTAATGCGGAGGTAAAAACATGATAAGTAGGTACATCAGAGTAGCCTAATGCGGAGGTAAAAACATGATAAGTAGGTACATCAGAGTAGCCTAATGCGGAGGTAAAAAACATGATAAGTAGGTACATCAGAGTAGCCTAATGCGGAGGTAAAAACATGATAAGTAGGTACATCAGAGTAGCCTAATGCGGAGGTAAAAACATGATAAGTAGTACATCAGAGTAGCCTAATGCGGAGGTAAAAACATGATAAGTAGGTACATCAGAGTAGCCTAATGCGGAGGTAAAAACATGATAAGTAGTACATCAGAGTAGCCTAATGCGGAGGCAAAAACATGATAAGTAGGTACATCAGAGTAGCCTAATGCGGAGGTAAAAACATGATAAGTAGTACATCAGAGTAGCCTAATGCGGAGGCAAAAACATGATAAGTAGGTACATCAGAGTAGCCTAATGCGGAGGTAAAAACATGATAAGTAGTACATCAGAGTAGCCTAATGCGGAGGCAAAAACATGATAAGTAGTACATCAGAGTAGCCTAATGCGGAGGTAAAAACATGATAAGTAGGTACATCAGAGTAGCCTAATGCGGAGGCAAAAACATGATAAGTAGTACATCAGAGTAGCCTAATGCGGAGGTAAAAACATGATAAGTAGTACATCAGAGTAGCCTAATGCGGAGGTAAAAACATGATAAGTAGTACATCAGAGTAGCCTAATGCGGAGGCAAAAACATGATAAGTAGTACATCAGAGTAGCCTAATGCGGAGGTAAAAACATGATAAGTAGTACATCAGAGTAGCCTAATGCGGAGGCAAAAACATGATAAGTAGTACATCAGAGTAGCCTAATGCGGAGGTAAAAACATGATAAGTAGTACATCAGAGTAGCCTAATGCGGAGGCAAAAACATGATAAGTAGTACATCAGAGTAGCCTAATGCGGAGGTAAAAACATGATAAGTAGGTACATCAGAGTAGCCTAATGCGGAGGTAAAAACATGATAAGTAGGTACATCAGAGTAGCCTAATGCGGAGGTAAAAACATGATAAGTAGGTACATCAGAGTAGCCTAATGCGGAGGTAAAAACATGATAAGTAGGTACATCAGAGTAGCCTAATGCGGAGGTAAAAACATGATAAGTAGGTACATCAGAGTAGCCTAATGCGGAGGTAAAAACGTGATAAGTAGTACATCAGAGTAGCCTAATGCGGAGGTAAAAACATGATAAGTAGTACATCAGAGTAGCCTAATGCGGAGGCAAAAACATGATAAGTAGTACATCAGAGTAGCCTAATGCGGAGGCAAAAACATGATAAGTAGGTACATCAGAGTAGCCTAATGCGGAGGTAAAAACATGATAAGTAGTACATCAGAGTAGCCTAATGCGGAGGTAAAAACATGATAAGTAGGTACATCAGAGTAGCCTAATGCGGAGGTAAAAACATGATAAGTAGTACATCAGAGTAGCCTAATGCGGAGGTAAAAACATGATAAGTAGTACATCAGAGTAGCCTAATGCGGAGGTAAAAACATGATAAGTAGTACATCAGAGTAGCCTAATGCGGAGGTAAAAACATGATAAGTAGTACATCAGAGTAGCCTAATGCGGAGGTAAAAACATGATAAGTAGTACATCAGAGTAGCCTAATGCGGAGGAAAAACATGATAAGTAGTACATCAGAGTAGCCTAATGCGGAGGTAAAAACATGATAAGTAGTACATCAGAGTAGCCTAATGCGGAGGTAAAAACATGATAAGTAGTACATCAGAGTAGCCTAATGCGGAGGTAAAAACATGATAAGTAGGTACATCAGAGTAGCCTAATGCGGAGGTAAAAACATGATAAGTAGTACATCAGAGTAGCCTAATGCGGAGGTAAAAACATGATAAGTAGTACATCAGAGTAGCCTAATGCGGAGGTAAAAACATGATAAGTAGTACATCAGAGTAGCCTAATGCGGAGGCAAAAACATGATAAGTAGTACATCAGAGTAGCCTAATGCGGAGGTAAAAACATGATAAGTAGTACATCAGAGTAGCCTAATGCGGAGGTAAAAACATGATAAGTAGTACATCAGAGTAGCCTAATGCGGAGGTAAAAACATGATAAGTAGTACATCAGAGTAGCCTAATGCGGAGGTAAAAACATGATAAGTAGTACATCAGAGTAGCCTAATGCGGAGGTAAAAACATGATAAGTAGTACATCAGAGTAGCCTAATGCGGAGGGTAAAAACATGATAAGTAGTACATCAGAGTAGCCTAATGCGGAGGTAAAAACATGATAAGTAGTACATCAGAGTAGCCTAATGCGGAGGTAAAAACATGATAAGTAGTACATCAGAGTAGCCTAATGCGGAGGTAAAAACATGATAAGTAGTACATCAGAGTAGCCTAATGCGGAGGTAAAAACATGATAAGTAGTACATCAGAGTAGCCTAATGCGGAGGTAAAAACATGATAAGTAGTACATCAGAGTAGCCTAATGCGGAGGTAAAAACATGATAAGTAGTACATCAGAGTAGCCTAATGCGGAGGTAAAAAACATGATAAGTAGTACATCAGAGTAGCCTAATGCGGAGGTAAAAACATGATAAGTAGTACATCAGAGTAGCCTAATGCGGAGGTAAAAACATGATAAGTAGTACATCAGAGTAGCCTAATGCGGAGGTAAAAACATGATAAGTAGTACATCAGAGTAGCCTAATGCGGAGGTAAAAACATGATAAGTAGTACATCAGAGTAGCCTAATGCGGAGGTAAAAACATGATAAGTAGTACATCAGAGTAGCCTAATGCGGAGGTAAAAACATGATAAGTAGTACATCAGAGTAGCCTAATGCGGAGGTAAAAACATGATAAGTAGTACATCAGAGTAGCCTAATGCGGAGGTAAAAACATGATAAGTAGTACATCAGAGTAGCCTAATGCGGAGGTAAAAACATGATAAGTAGTACATCAGAGTAGCCTAATGCGGAGGTAAAAACATGATAAGTAGTACATCAGAGTAGCCTAATGCGGAGGTAAAAACATGATAAGTAGTACATCAGAGTAGCCTAATGCGGAGGTAAAAACATGATAAGTAGTACATCAGAGTAGCCTAATGCGGAGGTAAAAACATGATAAGTAGTACATCAGAGTAGCCTAATGCGGAGGTAAAAACATGATAAGTAGGTACATCAGAGTAGCCTAATGCGGAGGTAAAAACATGATAAGTAGGTACATCAGAGTAGCCTAATGCGGAGGTAAAAACATGATAAGTAGTACATCAGAGTAGCCTAATGCGGAGGTAAAAACATGATAAGTAGTACATCAGAGTAGCCTAATGCGGAGGTAAAAACATGATAAGTAGGTACATCAGAGTAGCCTAATGCGGAGGTAAAAACATGATAAGTAGTACATCAGAGTAGCCTAATGCGGAGGTAAAAACATGATAAGTAGTACATCAGAGTAGCCTAATGCGGAGGTAAAAACATGATAAGTAGTACATCAGAGTAGCCTAATGCGGAGGTAAAAACATGATAAGTAGTACATCAGAGTAGCCTAATGCGGAGGTAAAAACATGATAAGTAGTACATCAGAGTAGCCTAATGCGGAGGTAAAAACATGATAAGTAGTACATCAGAGTAGCCTAATGCGGAGGTAAAAACATGATAAGTAGTACATCAGAGTAGCCTAATGCGGAGGTAAAAACATGATAAGTAGGTACATCAGAGTAGCCTAATGCGGAGGTAAAAACATGATAAGTAGTACATCAGAGTAGCCTAATGCGGAGGTAAAAACATGATAAGTAGGTACATCAGAGTAGCCTAATGCGGAGGTAAAAACATGATAAGTAGTACATCAGAGTAGCCTAATGCGGAGGTAAAAACATGATAAGTAGTACATCAGAGTAGCCTAATGCGGAGGTAAAAACATGATAAGTAGTACATCAGAGTAGCCTAATGCGGAGGTAAAAACATGATAAGTAGTACATCAGAGTAGCCTAATGCGGAGGTAAAAACATGATAAGTAGTACATCAGAGTAGCCTAATGCGGAGGTAAAAACATGATAAGTAGTACATCAGAGTAGCCTAATGCGGAGGTAAAAACATGATAAGTAGTACATCAGAGTAGCCTAATGCGGAGGTAAAAACATGATAAGTAGTACATCAGAGTAGCCTAATGCGGAGGTAAAAACATGATAAGTAGTACATCAGAGTAGCCTAATGCGGAGGTAAAAACATGATAAGTAGTACATCAGAGTAGCCTAATGCGGAGGTAAAAACATGATAAGTAGTACATCAGAGTAGCCTAATGCGGAGGTAAAAACATGATAAGTAGTACATCAGAGTAGCCTAATGCGGAGGTAAAAACATGATAAGTAGGTACATCAGAGTAGCCTAATGCGGAGGTAAAAACATGATAAGTAGTACATCAGAGTAGCCTAATGCGGAGGTAAAAACATGATAAGTAGTACATCAGAGTAGCCTAATGCGGAGGTAAAAACATGATAAGTAGGTACATCAGAGTAGCCTAATGCGGAGGTAAAAACATGATAAGTAGGTACATCAGAGTAGCCTAATGCGGAGGTAAAAACATGATAAGTAGGTACATCAGAGTAGCCTAATGCGGAGGTAAAAACATGATAAGTAGTACATCAGAGTAGCCTAATGCGGAGGTAAAAACATGATAAGTAGTACATCAGAGTAGCCTAATGCGGAGGTAAAAACATGATAAGTAGTACATCAGAGTAGCCTAATGCGGAGGTAAAAACATGATAAGTAGGTACATCAGAGTAGCCTAATGCGGAGGTAAAAACATGATAAGTAGGACATCAGAGTAGCTAAGTGCTGGAGGTTAAAAACATGATAAGTAGTACATCGAGTAGCCTAATGCGGAGGTAAAAAACATGATAAGTAGTACATCAGAGTAGCCTAATGCGGAGGTAAAAACATGATAAGTAGTACATCAGAGTAGCCTAATGCGGAGGTAAAAACATGATAAGTAGTACATCAGAGTAGCCTAATGCGGAGGTAAAAACATGATAAGTAGGTACATCAGAGT